>JBAMBO010002419.1:0-23500 GCA_037044535.1 Lordiphosa magnipectinata
TGTAATTTATTTGGCGACCTTTCTAATGTTTAATTAGTGTGAGTTGGCTGGCTCTAGGTCCGAAAAAGTTGCGTTTGTTCAAGCTTTTGCACTTAAAAAGTTCAGCCCTAAGCTTAAGCATTACCACCAGAAAGATGAAAGCACTCATTGCTTGTCTATTTTTGCTTTCATTGCTTTTAGCAGTTCCCAAATGATCTAAGCAATGATTGTATGGAGAGGCAGTTGGCAATCATGCTTTCTTCAGCGAAAAGCCTACTGAAGAGTCGTTAGGGATAACGATGAAACAGTTCTGTATAGGCAACCAGCTCTTTTTGGTGGTACAATGCATAAGTTGTTTACAGTTGCGAACAAACTCAACTTTTTCGGACCTAGAGCCAGCCAACTCACACTAAATAATGATAATATTTTGGATTTTTTTATTTTAATGCAATTTCTAGCACCTTGTAATAAACCCTTTGTACAGATTGGACAAAATTGTTATTTCTTCTCCTCCAACAAGGCTGTAAGTACTCCTTTAATTGTTCTTTTTGGCCAGCTGTTACGCATTTACCACTTCCAGCCCTCCTACGAGTACTACAAGATCACCTATAAGAATCGCATTTTTAGTGTACCCGTCATAGTAAGTCAACTTTTTGGGTATTTCTATTTGATTTTAATACTTTGCTTGCAGATGGATTGGCTTCATGCAAATTTTGGTTGTGAAACCATCGATGCCCAGGCCAGATTGGTCACCATACAATCTGATCAGGAGATGCGTCTTCTAGCCGATTATATAAGCAAATATGCCCATGACCAAACGCATCCCATGTTTTGGAGCGGAGGACATCGTGGACGCTTGAGCGATGCCACAGATAATGATCAAAGTACTTTGAACGATTTCTATTGGCACGATGATTATTTGCCCATGAATTTCACAAATTTTAAGAAAACAGATACACCCAATCAGTATGTAGATGGCTTTTGTGTTTATTTAGAATTTATGGGCAACGAGTTGATTATGGGTACTTTCAGTTGTGAAAATAAGTTGGCTTTTGTATGTGAACTAAAAATTAATTGAGAATAAAGTCTAATGATAAGAAGTCATTACATTCTAAGAACTGTGGTTACAGGAATTTACAAAGGAAGTAACAGTCATGCTTTGTTATCATAATAACCGCATTAATTTATAAAGTACTTATAAATTCCGAGCAGGAAATTCTTCATAAATTGCTGGAGCCTATAACGCCATCGTTGAACCATTTATTTATTGCGTTCATTTTGAAATGAATATCTTTTGTATGACAGCGACAACTAAGATCTAGGGTTTAACTTATTATTCGAATGATTTAATTGTTTTGATTTCCAAGCATGAGTTCACTGCATGACACTATCAGCATTTTTAAAGAGCGATTACAAATATACATAGATAGATACATACATACATATATGTAAATATTACACTCAGAAAAGAATTTTCCATGAATTTAAGAGATTCGCTTTATTTTAAAAGTTTTTAAAACAGAAAAGGTTAAGGTTAACAAGTACTTATGAGAGAGATTATATAAGAGTAAAATAGCCCTTAAAATAACTAATTAAATTTTTTAAAAACAGGGTCAACCATATAAAAAAATTTCTAATAAAATTTTCTAAAAAGGTTATATGCCATAAACAAAAATTTAAATAAATAAAAAATTTCTGAAAACAACAAAAGGAGTTATCTTTATGATAAGGCTGGGATGACACATTCAATTTCTAAGCGCAACTTATTTTTGAGCGAAAAAAAAGTTAAAAAGTTATCAAAGAAAATCCCCAAAACGCGAAGCAAAATGTTACAAATCTAGTATTTTGGGTAAATTTTTTGGTATTTTGAAATGCCAGGGTAACACTCAATGTACATAACAGCAAAGACACTACATATATAGATAACGCATCTTACACAAACTACTTTAAATATATATTTTTTGGGATCCAATGTCAGCTCCTAAGAACAATCGATTTTTCTTTCACATGCGTCATCTATAATATCTATAAATCTTTGCTATTAATCAACAATACCTAAACTCTTTGAACAGATTATAACATCTCAGTTACAGCACTCATGTTCTCCTTTTATTTCGCCGAACCAGCACGGATTTGTTAAAAACAGATCCATTACTACAAACTTACTGGAATTTACATCTTCAGTGATTCATGGTTTCACTCAAGGTAAACAAACAGATGTTATCTTTACAGATTTTAGTAAGGCTTTCGACAGTGTCTCTCATTGCCTTCTGATTTTGAATTTGCGTCTGCTGGGATTTCCACTGGGGCTTCTTAATTGGATAAAATCTTATCTCCAGTCTAGAACTCAGAAAGTAGTCTTTAGTAGTAGCACTTCTTATCCGGTATTTGTGACCTCTGGAGTTCCCCAGGGCAGCCATCTTGGACCTCTTCTCTTCGTGTTATTTATTAATGACCTGCCTAATGTAATTAAGCATTCTCGTGCGCTGATGTACGCAGATGACTTAAAGATATTCCTGAGCCACAACTCGCCCAACGATTCTGCTTTGCTTCAGGTTGATTTGAATTCCATATTTATGTGGTGCTCTTACAATTTGTTGCATTTGAACAGGGACAAGTGTAAATCTATGACTTTTTATCATAGAACCCCTCTTCTGATTAACTATTTATTGGATTCTTATCAACTTGAACAAGTTGAATCTTTCCATGATCTGGGTATTACCCTCGACCATAAACTTTCTTTTGGCACTCACATTGAACTTTCTGTGAATAAGGCCATGGGATTGTTAGGTTTTATTAAACGTTGGTCTAAGGAGTTCAATAATCCCTACACGACCAAGCTTTTGTTTATATCCCTAGTGAGGCCTATTTTGGAGTTTGGTTCGTGTATTTGGAACCCTCAAGCACTCACCCTGTGTAAACGTATCGAATCTGTCCAGAAGCAGTTCCTTTTGTTTGCCCTACGCAACCTGGGTTGGGACCCACAGTTGAGACTTCCTCCCTATATTTCCAGGTTTAAGCTTTTAGACTTACCTTCACTTGAGCATAGACGTACCATGTTGGGTATAATGTTTCTAAATAAGCTTATAAAGGGTAATATTGACGCTGAGTAACTACTCGGACGCGTGAACCTTAATGTCCCTTCAAGACAAACACGAAACTATATTCCCTTGAGGCTTCCTGTTGCTTCTACTTTATATGCCTCTAATAGTCCTTTTCGCATTCTGTGTAGGGATTACAATAATATCTTTCCTCTTCTCAGTGATAACCTTTCCGACGAAGGCCTGCGGTCTTTTATTCTTCACAATCTTGCACTTGCATAGTTTCTAGTTTTTCTAGGAAATTCTTTCCGATCACCAACGCTGCGAGCAGGGGCGTAGCTGGTCATAACGATAAAATAAATTACCCCCACCGGATCGGAAGGCGTTTCTTCTATTTACTCTTTTTGTTTTCCTTTCTATCCCCCTTATTTTGTATCATTTTATATTCTATTATATTGTAGCTGTGTCTTTTAGACGAAGCTGCAATTAAAAATAAAATAAATAAATAAATAAACACCCATTTATTAAAACGTATAGCTAAATTTCAATACATATATTCCTCGTAAAGGCAGCGAGAAGCAAAAATTGGGATTCAATGTCAGCTCCCAAGAAAATCGTTTTTAGTTTCACATGCGTCATCTATAATATCTATAAATCTTTGGTAACAGCTAATTTTAATTGCCTTTATGACACTTGATTATAAGAATAATAAACAAATATATCTTTTCTGGACATCCGCTGCAGACAACATCAATTCTGAATATATGGATTCTGCATTGGCCGAATTTTGAAATTTTTGCCTAAAACTATTTGTGAACATAATATATATTTTTTCAAACAACTTTCTTGTGTTGTACCATCAACTGCGAGTCCCCTCATACTGAAAATATAGCTTGCTATGCTCTCCCAGTCTTGGGCATTATATAGTGCTCTAGAGATCTTTGACTGCGGGACCCTAACATGCAACTGCAAACTATATTGAGATTCACCTAATATGAGTGAGACTGTCATCCATACACGTGGATAGGTAGCGCAGGCGTGATCCGGACTCATTCTTTAAGATGATTGTGATTGAATTCTTCCGTATAATTTTTCTATCACCAAAATGCAATATGACTTGTATATTTAATTCAAATATACCGTCTGCTTCTCTTCTTCTTTCGCGATTTCATTTTGAGCAATGAAATAATTATAATATTTAATAACAATATGGAAATCTTCTAGATTTAACAAATCCATTAAATGTCAACCGAGTTGTTACAAATATTGAATCTAGTAGAAGCAATTCTGCCTACTGCGCTGCCGGCAGCAGCAATGCCTCTGTCACTCATCAACAATATTGTGAGGCGAATTCAATAATTCGATTCTCAATTCAATTCAATTCTTCAATTCTCGCTCACTCCAACGACGTTTCCCCATTATCAAAAAATTGTGACAATAATTGTTCGTAAAAATTGAATGTGTCATCCCAGCCTAAGCAGGGCAAATTTTTCTAAAAATCACTTTTGAAACTATCACAAATAACTATTTAGGAATCTAGTCCAAGTTTTTCCTTTTTCAAGCCCTGCTCAAGGTCAACGGTCAATTATAATTCAATACAATCAACAACAACAATGGTACATACGTCTGGACAACGCTGTTTCGGAATTGTCCCCAATTCACTCATCAGCAGGCTTGTTACTGTCTGAGTTCAACCACTTGCAAATTGGCCCATATGGAGTCCCATGTAGGCGAATAAAGGCTTGAGAATTACACTTATGTGAAAACCAGCCTAAAATTCATTTGTGGAATTACAGCCTGAAATTATGCTATGGGTTTGAAGGTTTTGCAATTTTTTTTGGCTGTTTTTGCTAGTTTCTAAACATTGTTTTGCGATAATTCTAGCAGGGCCAAGACGAGATATACAAGGTATTTCTGTTTTTGGTATATTGCTAGTACAAAAATGCCAATAAACCGCGAACCAAGGCTTCGTTTGTATAACTGAAAACGCAGTTCTGTCTACTTTTATACTCTGTACCAAAGATACACAGAGTATATTAAGTTTGTGCAAAAGTATGTAACAGGGAGAAGGAATCATTTCCGACCCCATGAAGTATATACATATATTCATAATCAGTATTTACAGCCGAGTCGATATAGCCATGTCCGTCTGTCTGTCTGTTCGTCTGTATGAACGCACAGATCGCAGAGATGGTAAGAGATAGAGGTTTGACATGTATGGGACATATATTTCTTATACTTGCAGGCAGATCAAGTTTATTTTCAATACTTGCCACGCCCACTCCCGCCCCCGCAATTTGGAAAAAACGTCATAGCTCCCACAGTTTCGTAGATAGATGGTCGTTCCTTCTGGAGATATCTAGTAATCAAAATTATTTATCAATTTGCTGAAGGAATGTTAAAGATCGGATGAACGATACTCAAGTTATGAGCAAAAAACGGCCAGTTAACCGCGTTGTGCGCTCTCTAAGTTTCTCTCTCTCTCTCTCTCACACTAAGATTGCCTCTCTTGACTCGTGAGCAAATGCGAGAGTAGTAAGGATACAGGGTATGTTATAGTCGGGCTTGGCCGACTTTCTTTCTTGTTTAATAGGGAATCATATAAAAACTGGCAAGTATTTCATATATCAAAATTGTGCTGAAGCAGAAAAAATCCATAACTGGAAAGCTAAAATTTTCTCACTATAACTACTTTTTCGACCGATCGTTCCTATGGCAGCTATATGCTATAGTCATCCGATTTGTATATAACTTAGCTCAATTAAGTGGAAGCATACCATATAGTTGTCCGATTTTTATAAAACTTTGTGAAATTATGAAAAAGCATGGGGAAGTTTGCATTGAAAACAAAAGAGTTTTTCTCACTAAAACTTGTTTTCCTTTTGCTTTAAAACTGGCGGAGGAGATAGCATAGAAACAGCAGATGGACAGACGGACACGGCTGGATCAACTCAGCTCGTCATGCTGATCTAGAATATATATACTTTAGGTGGTCGGAGATGCTTTCTTCTATGCGTTACAAAAATCTGGACAATTTTAAAATAGCCTCTACAAAGGTATATAAAAGTAATTCAAGTATAGCATTTCCTCTTACTTGGTTTGTTCCTAACACCCCCAAAATATGAAGTTCTGGGCCAAAAACCGCTCTTTGCTTTTTTATCTTAATTAAATTGATATAATTCGCGCATGAACCGTCTAATTGTTTATAACCTTGTCAATTCCGATTAGCGACGAGAGGAATCTAACATATTATTATCAATGGTTTGACTGATTTAACTTGGCTTACAGATCTGACATTTTCAACTTTTTTTCCAATTTATACCTTGGCCACCACTGTTTTAACTATTTTATCTTATTCGATTTTTCTTTAAAGTTTATTATAAAAGACCATTGAATTCTCCATTGAATAAATGTGGGACAAATGAATTTCGATCACGTTTGACGAAGTTATTCGCCTATTTCTGCGTACACATCGACAATCTAGAATTTTTTTGTAAGTGTATTTACATATTAGTGTCAGTCTTAACATAAGTGCCCCTATAAGTATGCTCTGTTTTGTTTGGCGCCAGATTCAAATAATCTCAAATAAACACACTGCACTTGCTGCGCCGTCTGCTTGTGCGGGCTGACGCCGACATGCATAGAATCGAAGCGAGTCAATTGCAACTTGTGCGTGTCCGCGCCTCGAAGTGAGGCGCTCCGGAGGCTCGAAGCCTTCTTAAGATCGAAGACTCCGTTCACGGACTGGTTCCAAAACTAATCATACCTAAAGTCCATAGCATCTAATAGATTTTTACAGGAAATTAACTGAAAGAGATTAAATTTCAGAATCATGAGCTCATATCGTAAAGTCCCTGGGACTTTGAAGTTTTTTCCATTCGTAGCATGGCATAGAGTCCAAGGAAGCAAAATGAACTACTCCTGCTCCCACACTGTGAAGAACTCCAACCTTCTCTAACTCACTCACTCTCCAAGTGTTTTAACGAATTTATGCCATAATCAAACAAGTGCTTAATTTAATAATTCAACATTTGTTTCGCATACCTCCGGTACTAACTCCCTTCCTTACCTCATTTGCCCCTTGTGTCTGTACGTGTAATACAAATAAATGTCGACTAAACGCTTTTAAACAGTCACAGACAATGCGTGCCACCGTCTGGTGGGTAGACAACAAACCGGAAGTGACGACTACTCCACTTGAGGGTGGTGCCTTGCCATAACCCACCCCACCAAATGGCAACTTTTCTGCCCACGATGGCTTTCGGTTGTGGCAATTAAGTCAAATTGATAATGACGACAGAAAGTTGGTGCTGGTAGGTACCCGGGAGTAGGTAGTCTCCTTTCCGGCTGACGTGATTTCATTTTAAGAGCATGCAAAATTGGCGACACATTTCGACACGTTCGAGAGGAGGCGTCCTGGCGTCCTGGCGCCCTTTGGCATAATTAAAACGAAATAATTTTCGACAAGTTGGCTGGCACTTTTATATTTCGGATGGAGCTGAAGGAGGCACGTAGTTTGAAGTCTGTCATATGATGGGAACTTCAGCAGGAACTCCTCCTCGTTGTTTTCCTATTGCTCCTACTCAAGGAGCTGTGTGTACATGTTGGAATTTTTATTTAATTTGCTTGGCAGTTGCTCCAGCTGCTGCATTGTTTGAAATTAATTTCACTTGTCGTAGATAGAATCATCCTCTAGGGTCGATCTCAGCATCATCCTAATGGCAAATCGTTTGCCAAATCAACGCGCTAATCATTGACGGACAGAGTCCTTATCTCTCCCTCTCTCTCTCTCTCTCTCTCTTATTGCTGTTTTCTTTTTCGGTTCATCTGCCAACAGCAGCTAACTTATGTGTCCTGTACTGTTTGCATCCTTTACTCAGACCCGGACTTTTGTCATTAATCACTGGCAATAATGAACTTCCGCCATTTCCAACGAGCGGTCTTTGAATTCAGATTTGGATGCAGACCCCGTTGGATCGGTCTCTTACTGTTGTTGTCGTCATTAGCGCAATGTGGCAAAATTTATCGCGAGCCTAGTCTAGTCCGAAAGGAGTCTGGTCTGGGTCTGCAACTGAACTGACCTCTGTGCGATTTTTATCGCTTCGATTTACGACTCATAAAAATGTTAGAGACTTTTATATGTCGTCGCCATTTCAAATGTGCTTTTTTTTTTTTTTTTGTTGGCCCTTTTTATGCATGACTGCGCTTTGCCTGCAAGGCAGTTAGCAGGGGATGTGACCCTCTCTCTTCCTCTAAAATATATGTTGACTTTATGGGATTTTAGCGATGCAGAAAATATTTGGATATGTATTGCTCTTATTTTGGCTCTAAGCAATTGAACCAAATAAACAAAGAGAAAAGAGCCAAGGCTATGAGAAAGATGGGTGCGATTGGTTGGAGGAAGATGAGTGGACAAGTGCGACTAGAAACTTATGTTGGGGGGGGAATAAAATCAAATCATTATACCAAGGCAATTTGTAGCCGATTAGGAGTAAGAATGGGGAAAAATTAGAGAAGTAGAGTTTGAAGTGGCTTCTAATGAGGATTTATCGATAAGATTTTCAGTTTTTATTAGCTCAGAATCAGGGCCTGATTTGCTCACTCTTAGAATTTGGTAGTGCAACAATATAAATTAATTGATTCGTATCGAACTCTTGAAAATCTAATTCGTGTTGCAAGCAGCTACTCCGTACTCCGTATTATACGTCAACTTTCAATTTTGTTTATTTTTGGGTCGTGTATGACCGACTTAACTTTGCCATCTGTCAGCGAACAGATAAATTGGTTCTGTAGTCGGTATTCTGACCGAATATATGACAAAATCTAGAGATCAAAAGTTCTATTAAAAGCCTTAGAGATTCTGAAGCCCTACAATGTGATCTTAATTCTGTTGCCGACTGGTGCGCCCGGAATTTACTGCCTCTTAAATTTCCTAAGTGCTTTTATGTAACATTCTAACCTCTCATTCCACTGCTCATCACGCTTTGAGTCGTCAATATGAAGCCTTGGATGTAGGGGTAGTGTTTGACTAAAAATTCCTAAGCTTATTCAATGCTCGGCTTTGTAAAGCGGAATTCTAAACAGTTTAATGATCCTTATACACGGCTAAGCCTGAACTCTGCCTTAGTGCGTTCTAGGATTGAATATGCTTTGCTCATTTGGAATCCTTCCGCTGCCGTTCATGTGAACCTCAAATTTGCACTTGCCAATTTACATTTTTCAGAGCCTTTGCCACCGTATTTGAGTAGATGTCGCCTAATGCATATTTCTACCCTTGAGGATAGGAGGACAATTGCATCGTTAATATTTTTAAATAACATTATAGTCGGCAATATTAATTGTTCTATACTGATTGGCAAAATTCCATTTAATGTTCCGCCCAGGTCTTTACGAGCCATGGTCCCATTTAGCGTGGGGACTCATAGGGCCAACTATGCCCTTAATAATCCGATATTCTTACATACAATCGGCTTCCAGTTTGCATGCGGTTCGATTTTAGCAGCAACAATGTTACTGTTAAACAATTACTTGGGGACTTTTCACTTGTTCACTTGTTCGTTTTTTTCTAAGTGAGTAAACTCACTCAAATTGCTAACTTGCAGATCTCGTTGGTAATTTGGTAAAATGGTTTCAGTGCTGGTAATAAGCCCTCAATTACTTCCCATTCGTCACTGGTTAACACCAAATCGGGATGTAGAATTGACACAGCCACCATTACTGCTTCCTTTAAAGCGACAAGTCTTTCAAACATTTTATAAGTTGAGTTTTTGAGTTGAGCTAAATCTGATAGGTTCAGTTGAACTTGCGTACTCTTAAGTTTTTTAAGGGCAACAGTGATACGATTAAAGTACTCCACAATCGCTTTGGCTTTGAAGCGCACATAGTCAATCTGCTCCAAACCTCTTTTTTTCACTTGTTCAGTTTAAAGAACAACTCAACACTATTCAACAACTGAACAAGTGAACAACTGAGCAAGAACAACTGAACTTGAACAAGACTCACTGAACAAAAAATGGACAATTCAAGAAGAAGATGTTCACTTGTTCAGTTTAAAGAACAACTCAATTTTGTTCAATCACTCATGAACAACCCATTACTAGAGCAGACGCCGGCCACCTATAGCAACCGGGGGCCGAGGTCATTTATGTTTTCACGCAAACGCGATCGGAGAACACTGAATTGCAAGTAAAGCGGCTGTAGTCTGGAGAGAGCTCTCTTGCTCACCAACACAAGCCCACTTTTCTGTCCTCTCCATTTGGCCGGCACTGTACTAGAAGCGTTAAGCACTGTGGTGATAAGTATCAGAGGAAAAAGATTGGCTAAATATTTAACTCCTGTAATTTTTTCAACTTCTAATTTTTTTTTTTGTTTTGCTTCGCTTTTTTTACTTTGTACTTATAATAAAACAAGTAAAAAAGTCGGTCAAGCTCGACTGTAACAATCTTATTGAATATCACTTATTTGCTAACAATTACAGTATGATTGAACACAGAGCGATGCAGCCGCCAGCAGCGGCAGTAGCCAAGACAGCCAGACACTGCGCCACGGTTGCCACACTTGGTGCTTTTGCACCAAAAATTGTGTTTTTTTTTCCTGTTGGTGCACTGGCACTTTTTTATTGGAATTGGCTCTTTCGCATGGAGCCCGAAAAAGACGCAGAAATAAAAAGAGTTTCAAAAATTCTGCAAAAGTAAGACCACACATAATTTTGGGAATAGCCATGACAAGATGGTTGCGCGATCTTGCTTGAGCAGTGGGATGTTCCCTAAATATTTTCCTTGGCTTAGACTCTAGAAGTCTACAATTTAAGCCAACAGAAATAGTCAATTTAATGAATAAACCAGAAATTAAAAGTTATTTAAATTGAATTTTTGAAATTAAAGATTTAATAATCTTTGATTTGAATACGGAATTTCAATCAGATCGAGACTAGAATCAACTTTAAAATCAACACTAGACACCAAAAATTGACTTTATTCAGAAAATTGAATGGTTGGGGTTATTTACATCTGCTAAACACGAATCTGTTTTCGGAAATGGTCCATCAAGTCTAGATTTTTAGTAACTTAAGCTTAAGGCGCGTTAGCTGTTAAGCCGCGTTTAGTTTGGAGTTCGATATTTTATTTTGACTCCCTATGATATTATCGGTAAGTAGAACTCTTCAACTTTCAAATGAAGTATCTTAAACAATTCTACGATTTTTTTGAACGACGATATACCATTTTGAATACATGTCTGTCTAACAAGCTACAAAGTAAATTCAATGTTTATCTGGCAAATAGCATCTACATATATAGGAGATGAGAAATTGTCCCTTAATGAATATGTGAAAAAAGTATTTAGTCGTAAAGTGGAAAATTTTTACAGATTGGAAGCTAAATTTCTTTAAGTATATTCGTATAAGTCATTGTGATAAGATCAAGTTGTTATTTTAGTATTTTGACTTACAGACCAATACTTATTCAGACTTCTAAAGACTTACGTTGTTTTGTTTTACCGTTTTATCTTTGTAGCCACTAATCCGATTGTTTTGAAATTTGGACACAATATAGAATTAAGTCCGAGGAAGCCATAGGTATTAAAATCTAAATTTTAACATTTTATTGCCACAGTAACTAATTAATGCATGAAATATTTTTTGAGTTTTTTTTGGACGTTTAATAATACTCAAGAAATGAAATGAATGTATAATTTAACGATTTTTTGAAAGATTTTTTTTATTTTATTAAATAAAAACATAACATGAATAAAGGGAAAAAATTTTGTTTGGCTCTTTTTTAATGAAAATGGCTCTTTTTTTAAATTTTTTTGGTGTATTTGAATTTTACTCAAGTGGCAACCGTGCACTGTGCGTTAGGGATGGTGCACGGTTTGTCGTGCTGCTGATGGCTGTCACACCATTTCAAAACTGACCTTTGATTGGAACTGACTTTTGCTCAAAACTTGAGTATCGTTCATACGATCTTTATCTTTTCTACGGCAAATCGATAAATAATGATAATTATTAACTGTCTCTAGAAGGTACGAACCATCTCTTTTCAAAACTGGCGTTTTTTCCCAACTGCTTTTTTTTTCTTTCTTAAAAGTAGGAATAAAATCAATATAATAAATTTAAAAAAAAATTTGTAATACAATTTTTTTATTTTTTGAATTTAAAAACAAAATATTTTAAATAAATTTTTTTTTTTAATTTTTAAGTTTTTATACAAAATTTTCGGTAGGTACACTTATATTTTGAGCCAAATCTCGAGTCAGAAACGTTAGATGGAGTCAAGCAAGGTATGAATCAAAAGGTTATTGAATTTCCAATAATCGCGCAAAACATTGTTTTTGCATCGGTAAAGTAGTTTGAATACAAACAACAAAAATATTTGAAAAAAATAATTTTTTCAAATAAAACCGCTCGAAATTTCTTTTTTAAATAATTAGAAAAAAATATTTAAAAATACAACAAACTTTTTTTTTTCTTCTTAAGAATCGCACTTTTTCGAAGAAAATAAGGTATTAATAAAGAAAATCTATGGATAAACACCGAATTGATATTCGATGATCGCAATACATCATAGCTTGGAAGCCCATTGGTAAAATCTCGCAATTTTTTTTCAGATTTCTATACGGTCCAGCTTACTTCAGGTTTTGTTATATAAAAATGTATCAAAAAGTAGTTTTCCAAAGCCGAAAAATTCAAGGGTAGCACATACTAGCAGGTGATCTTGGTAATTTTAAAACAACAAGGACTTACACTGACAAAAAAAGTTAAAGGCGACTTGGACATTTGCGGACATTTTTAGTTTTGCTCCACGAAAGACAGGTGAAGACTACTAAGTTCAGGTTGTTAATACGCATTACTTTCACTACGTCTTACAAGTAACACATATATTGCTTTTTTGCTTAATACAAACAATTATATTAATATATAACCAAGCTTTTTTGTAAAACAACGAGAACTTTATATTTCACAGCTAAATTAACAAAAACATATGTTGTGTTTGATAGCTCACAGCTGTTCAGATATACATCGGAATGCTTTGAGATAAACTTTTATAAGCAAATCAAACAAAAATAAACAAAAACGAGAAGGCCAAGCTAACTTCGTCTGTGCCAAAGTTTTTATACCCTTGCAAATGCTGTTTTTGAAATGTCAGAGTTTAAGAACGCTTACATAAAAATCAGAAATTTTTCTAACTTAACATTTTCCGACAGATAAACATCTGATTTCCACCGAATTTCGAGAATCTTTTTGAAAACATATCAAATTAACAATCGCAGAGTTTAAGAGAGATAAAATTGAAAGCAAAAAAGTTTTTCTCACTAAGACTCAATTTCCGACCGATCGGTCCTATGGCAGCCTTAAGATATAGTCATCCGATTTTGACCAAATTTTGCGAAAATATTTGAAAGCATATACAATTAGCAATCTGTGAGTTAAATGACGCTAACATAACAAACAAACAAAATTTCTTACTAAGACTCATTTTCGACCGATCGGTCCTATGGCAACCATAGGATATAGCCATCCGATGTCGATCAACTTTTACAAATTATTTTGAAAGCGTTTAATATTAATAATCACCGACCTTAAGAACGACTTACTTAAAAACAAAAAAGTTTTTTTTTCACAAAGACCCATTTTCCGACCGATCGGTCCTATGGCAGCTATATGATATAGTCATCCGATTTTGACCAAAATTTGCAAACCTGTTTAAAAGCATATAACATAAATAATAGCCGAGCTTGAGGACGCTAACAGTGAAAACAAAAAAGTTTTTCTCACTATGACCCATTTTTTGACCGATGGTTCCTATGACAGCTATAAGATATAGTCATCCGTTCTTGACCAAAATTTGCAAATCTGTTTGAAAGCATATTATATTAATTAGGACCGAATTTAAGGAAGCTAACATTGAAAAAAAAAGTTTTTCTCACTAAGACCTATTTTTTGACCGATGGTTCTTATGGCAGCTATAAGATATAGTCATCCGATCCGGTCGGTTCCGACATATTAGCTGCGTGCAGTAAAAAGAAGACTCTGTGCAAAATTTCAGCTCGATAGCTTTAAAACTGAGAGACTAGTTTGAGTAGAAACAGACAGACGGACAGACAGACGGACAGACAGACGGACAGACAGACGGACAGACAGACGGACGGACAAAGCTTAAACGACTCAGCTCGTCGCCCTGATCAAGAATATATATAGTTTATGGGGTCGGAAATGAATATTTCTATGCGTTGCAAACTTCTGGGCAAAATTATAATACCCTTTGCAAGGGTATAATTAATGCCTATATCGACTCGGCTGTTGATGCTGATCAAGAATATATATACTTTACAGGGTCGGAAATGATTCCTTCTTTTGCACAAACTTAATATACTCTGTGCACCTTTGGTACAGAGTATAAAAAGGTTCGTGTTCAGGTTTGGCTTTGGCAGGTCATAAATTTAGAAGGTTCGGTTCATGCTCCTGTTCAGTGGACCCAAAATGTCTGAGCCGAACCGGTTCTGCGGTTTGCAGCTTTCCTGCAAGACCGAAATACCTTACTAAGAACTGTTTTTAAATATATTTTGAAAGGTCAAAGTATCTTTTAATCTTTACCATGGGTTGTCTTAAAACATGTTCCTACTTAGACTTAGAGCTAGAATTTGCATACATAGAATATGTAGGCCGAGGCCCTCTTATTTTCTTGGCTACAACAGGCTTGGGAACAGGGCCAAAGTTCGAGAAGATATTAATTATCTTTTATTAAGCATAATGCAATATTTCAAGAAGAGTTTTCTTTGCTCTATAAAAGTTAATTTCAAATAGTCGTATTGCATTTAACATCTATCTATATGAAGCCCAAACGGTTTAAAAACCATTTAAAATAGTTTATGTTTTTCTAATCCAATTTTCCCATACCTCATTTTTAATCGACTGCCAATTAAAATTTGAGTTTATTTCCTAAAATATCAGCTTCATCTGACCACTAATCATAAGCCCGTGAGCTAACACAATGCAACTATTTTAACAGCCACCCACTAATCCAGTTTAAGCCACCCAACTTATTGTTTCACCCTCACACACACACACACACACACACACACAGAACTGACAATTTCCCCAATAACTAAATCTAAATATATGTTTGTGTGTGTGTGTCTGTATGTAAACTAGCAACATCCTGCATTTGACAGTTATTAGATTAACACCTACACAGACTTGAACGGATGTGCTAGTTCGCTTTTGCCTGCACGGGCTACCAACAACGGAAACTCGATGACTCGCTTAGCCTAGGCGATGTTGCACGAAATTGGACAAACAATAAAGCGCTCAAAATGTATGCGAACATACATAAAATCTCAACCAGACGATGAAACAAAGGCAACTGTGCTGCTGCCGCTGCCGATGATGATGATGATGATGATGATGGTGGTCCATGTTGAGGTAGTGAAGGAGCTGGAACAAGGGATGTCAATTTCAGACAAACAAGCCGGACTAGATGTATATAGATACATATATTGATATATGAGCAGGATAAATGTTGTATATGGCTCATATGAAACTTTAAGATGGGAAGTGGACAATTTTTTTTTCGTCATTTTTTAAGTGGGTGGAAGGAGATGACCAGTTGAAAGCTGTCAGTGGCTGTTTAGATTTACGT
Source organism: Lordiphosa magnipectinata (assembly GCA_037044535.1). Classification (NCBI taxonomy): domain Eukaryota; kingdom Metazoa; phylum Arthropoda; class Insecta; order Diptera; family Drosophilidae; genus Lordiphosa; species Lordiphosa magnipectinata. The sequence goes on from JBAMBO010002419.1 coordinate 15,659, forward strand.
GCCGCAGTGCAGCAATGTCAGACGAATGTATGTAGATGGGCAGTCAGGAGGTGTGACATCTACCCCACCAAATGCACTTTGTAACAATGGAGCATCACACAGACACTGGCAGGCATGTTGTCATCATTCCTGCTCCTGCTGACTTTTTGTTAATGAAAGTGTCAGCTAGACAAAACGTCCTGCCCAAACCTCAATTCACAAAACCAGCCCAAAAATGCCAGCCATGAGGTCCTTTTGTTAGCTAGGTATAAACGTGCTGGTGCTATTGAAAATGCTTTCCATTTCGGGCAATAAATTATGATCAGGCTGATTTTTAGGGCCTGTTAGAGAGGAAGGGGGTGGCGCAGGAGCTTTTGTTGAAAGCTGAACATTTAATATTCACATATGAGAGAGACGGAGAGATTATATCTGTAATTATGTGCAGCTAGTTAAGTACAGAGAGTGGCTTGGATCCCCAAACAGTTTTTCCACAAAATTCTAAATTGGAAATTGTTAACGGCTGTTTTTCTTGGTTTTTGGGCTTTTATTTAGACACTATTTACACGGGCTTTTATACTGAGAGAAAAAATAGAGAATTTCATACTTGGAACACGAATGTTCGTTCTCAAAAGTGCGGTAAGAATGAAAACTTATGATCCAAGAGCAAATATTCCCAAAATAAAAGACTTAAAATGAAATATTTGAAAGGAAGGGGATGGGAGGGAGAGACATGTCCGACTCAGTAGTTTCTCCACTCATCCCTCTCCCATGAAAAACGAAACTGTGAGAGCGTGTTCAACGTTATTTACTCAAAGTTTGCTTGCCCTCTACGCTCCAATACTTCTTCTCATTCCCTTTACCTATAAAAACCAAATTGATAACGAATTTAGCTCGATTTCAAGAGCAAAATTCTTGAAAATTCAAGCGTTCGTACTTAAATTATTCGTTCTACTTTTTTCTTAGTGTATACACACACAGTTTACTATTTACAATGTCGATAAGGGTTCTCTGTCCATTTGTGTATACATCAGAGTTTCCCAGCGATAGCCCCTAGGGCACGAACATACTCGCCAATTCACACCGACTGCTTGCTGAAGTCATGCATCACTGTGTGTTAGAGAGAGACACAGTCAAATTTTCGCGCTCTCTGCTTGGGGAACCCAGGTATACATCGTCCCTTTGTTCGGCTTGGTCTCTCATTTGTTCACGTCTGTCTGTCTCGGTGTCCATTTACTACTCTTGTCTGTGTCTGTCTTTATTCGTCTCTCAGTCTCGTCTCATAAAGCTTTCTACTCTATGTCGTGTCACCCATTCTTATATACAGTGTGACCATCGTCTCTGTCTTAAAATACCTTAACGCTAAAGTATAGATACATATGTACCTCAATCCTCTGTTATAAGCTGTTTAGAACCGAAACCTGGAATAATTTCAAAGATATGTTTCTATAACACTTTTAAACCGATTCACAGACTTTAGACTTATCCCAGAATACCTTACCTAAGAAGAAAATAAGAGCCCACTTCCAGGCTGAACTGAATAATCTCACACCCAACAAGTTAATTCATTCCCCTACCAACATACCCTTATTCTCCTACAAACGCTTTCCTCCATCTCACTTTCTTTACTTTCCATGCAAAATTTAAGCAATTAGCAACTGCCTCATATCGCCTTCGTGGCATCTTGTCTCCACCGCTGACTTCTTGTGCCTCTGAGCCCGCCTTATGTTCTGCATAATCCTAAACGCTTCTAACTCAATTTACATGCCCCAACGCAACTGAGGCCGTAGCATTATTAAAACGAATAAATCGCTACGTGCAACGATGTTGAATGAAAGTGAAAAGCTGTGCGTGGGTAATTAAAAAAGGAGGTGAGTTAGAGTAGTCCTCGTTTACTCAGATGAAACATAATTCGCATGTTGAATTTTAATTAATTAAAAGCGCATACCAGCAGAAGTCTTACTACGACCCACAAAGTAGGTTAATGCGTCAAGAGATTTGCGAAACAGAGACGGAGAGAGAGTGTATTATAGGGCTGGAGGCTGAAGTAATTGGCGGGCGTTACAAAAATATTTACCATTTTGTGTTACATGGAAATGGAAAAAGATGATAAACTGCGCAAATGTTTGCACTTTCCCTTTATGACTCTTTAGAGACGTTTACAGTTTAGGTGTGAATGTTTGCGCCGCCCCCAAAACGCAAACAATTTCAATCCCCCCGTGTGTACGTTTTGGGGGTTGGCTCCGGTTGCGGCGTGTCGACGTCTTGATAAGGAGGTGTTGTTTAAATATTTTCATATTTATACGAGTAATTTATTTACATGAATTTGTGTACGCTTTTAAATAGAGCAATTGAAATCAAGGCTTTTGAGGCGTACACAAGAGTTGAGTTGGAAATACAAATAGAAAGACAAAAAAAAAGTAAACTTAGAAAGGTGGCAATGGTAAAGAAGGTATTTTTTTGTATTTTAGGCGGACACATTTTGTCAAGCGATGCAAACACAAAAAAGTTTTGTAAGTCGTATTTAGAGCTATAGATAAAAGTACGAACCGAATTTCAGCTCAATAGCGTAAAATGCCACAAAGTTGGAGCAAATCGGACAGACCAGTTATATGGCAGCTATATGAATATTCTATAAGTCGCTAAAGAAGCTTAAAATACGTGTACAAACCGAGTTTCAGTTCAATATCCTTAAAACCAACGAAGTTGATGGAAATCGGTTATATCGGTTATATGACAGCTATATGAAATAGTGTGCCGAATTGAACCAAATTCAATAAGTCGCTTAAGGAGCTTAAAATACATGTACAATCTAAAATTCAGTTCAATAGCGTAAAAACCAACAACGATAGTTCAAATCGGTCAGATCGGCTATGAGGGAGCTATATGAAGTAATAGTCCAAGTTGATCTCGATTTTGTAAGTCGTATTAGGAGCTAAAAAAACGAGTACAAACCAAATTTCAGTGTAGAATAGGCTATTGAAACAACAAAATTAGAGCAAATCTTCCAGATCGGTTTTTGGCATATATTGGCATATATTGGCATATATGGCATATATTGTTTATATAAAATATTGGTCTAAATTGAGTGAATCTTTGCCAGTCGTCTTTGGGGTTCGAAATATGAGTACAAACCAAATTTGGGGTCAATATCTTAACAACTAGAGTTTATGCAAAAAAAAGTTTTAAAAAAAAATACAAAAAACAGTGTGCTATGTACCAGTTTTTGTGTTCAAAATATATGCTGGGAATATATGAACAAATTGGGGGTCCATAGGATACATTTTTTTATAGAAATAAATTTTATACAATTTAATTCTTGGTGAAAATTTCACTTAAAATCTGTCTATTTTCTAAAAACTGATCAATTTGTAGCAAAGTTTACGTATCTCCCAAGTCAACCAACGGATTTACAAAATAGTCTATAAATCAGGGGTGCCCAAGCCCCTCGCGCACGCCGCGCATACGGTGTGGTTTTCCGCATAACTCACGCATAGCTTAAGCCTCAAGCACAGTACGGATAAATCCAAACTGTTTGGAGAAAAACGCACGAAAAAGTCAATTATTGCGCAAGTGGATCCTAAAAACAAAATAGTGTGCTGAGATGAAAGCCAAATTTGGTATTTTTAAGGTATTAGGTTAAATAAAAATGTATGAGAATTTGAAAGCGAAAACAGATTGTAAGATCTAATGTACTTTCACCCATAATATTCTGATCTCTAAGCTTTAATTTTAGGTGGCATGTTCCATAGGTGGGATTAAAATCACCGTACCCTGTATACTGTGATGCCTGGGTGGTGTGTTCAGACTAGCGTACCAATTTGAAAAGCACACTGTCGGGCGGGACAATTTCCCCTTGGTGAGGCGCCAGGTCCAACTAAAACGTCTGCTGATGTTCGGGTCAGCATCCGTATAGTACGCAGATTCAAATTGAGACTCTGCCCGCGATGTAGGTTTCAACGCACAACCACCATGATCTTTCCCAAAGGGGCTAACCGCAATGTGAGCTGCCTAATTCTACGTTCATCCCGTGGTACCGATAATAGCTCGGTGGGCATCTCCCCTTTTAGCCCCGACAGGCTTGGTTCAGGGAGTATGGACTGGGGTCCGCAGGGTTGTCTGTCAAGCCCGTCATGATGTCCCTTGTCATCATACCCTTGCGGGTCGTACTATCACACAATAGCTCGAGACAAAACTTTCTAAACTTCCCTATGAACACCAACTGCCTCTTTGGATTGTGCACATGGCTCCAAAGTGAAACACCGTCTCCAGTCGTTATAAAATTCAATAGATTTTCATTATTTGTTTTTATTTCATAAAACTAAGTATGGATGTAGTTGCTCTTTATCGGCATTGGCCCGGGCATGGAACAACTCTGTTACAGCTCTTTCTGCAATGCGGATAGCTGCTGGAGGCTCTCCATGTCAACTGCATCAAAATTCTTTTTCTTGGTGAGGTCTCAAATCATTTCCTTTGCCTTTACGGCATTTATCACCGCAATTGTTCGTCCTAATAGAAGCGTTTCAACCGATTTTTACTCTCATCTTTCTTTTCGTCCATTTTTTTTCTCTTCCGACCGTCAAAATAACTTATTTAGTTTGTGCGCCCAAACAAAACTCGCATCGAAACTTCAAGCAACGTAAAGAAATATATAAGTAGGCTCTCAGCCATGTGACCACTAGCAAAATGGTCCCGAGTTCGGGGTCAAAAAATTATAAATTCGTTCTTTTTCTGTTTCTATAATACAATAAATAATAGTACTTAGGTAAAAAATAAATAGTGCCTTTTCCAATTCATTTTTTTTTGTTTAATAATTAAATTATAAAATATCAATTTGATCTTAGCAAATATTATTTTGAAATGTTCGAAAATTTCACTTTGACGTTTTCCGACAGGTCGATGTCAAATGTGTCAAATCGGCTTTTTATTGATATGATAAAATATAATATTGAGCCCCAGGATCATATCATTATTTCTTTCTGTTTATCTACTTGTTTGTTTGTCTCTGTACACAACGTAAAACGTTTGTAGTCAAACCGTTTGCGAGTGGTTATACAGCGTTTTTATATATGGAGTTTTTCGATTGCGAGCGCTTTTTCGTGTAGCGTGCTTCAATGTAGAACAACACCAACTTTATAAGTTATCTCTTTCAAACCAGATCTCTTGCAAAATTTATTTGTTCTAAAGTAGGCAATGGCGGAATGGGTTAGCACGCCGTTCCATGCGTTGTTCGTTAAGTGCAGAAGTTTTTAATTTGGGAATCTGTTTCAAAATCCAGCTCATCTTGTTTAATTTAATACTTAGTCACGGAAAGTGGCTTAAAACATTATTTATGATCATTGTCTATATTATTATTATGACAATCACGGCGATAAAGTTATGTGTGCTCTTTTGTGCTTCTGAAAATCAGTTTCTTAATTATTATGCGGTTAGCCGAGAATTACGCTTATGCATATAAACTGACATGATTTCCCACATGATTTGCAGTAAAGTTTGTTAAATTTTTACAATTTCTTATCGCCTTGAGTCTTTTTTAGTGATCCGTCAGTCACGGTAAATTGATTGGAAATAACAGACCTATCATCGAGTCCGTAACTTCAATCGATTTGCACTTCGCGTTTTTAGCTTAATATGATCCTTAACTGAAAAATATTTTTCGCTCGCAAGCGTTTTGAACACAATACAATTTGGTACGTTTCAATGCAGGTTCCGAGTGTTCGCTACTTGTACTTTGGTTTTGGATGTAAACCCAAAGCAGAATACTTCCAGCACACGTAAATATTTTCACATAAGTCTTTAATGGCATAAAATTTGGCATCTACTATACTTGATTTTGGATGTAGACCATTTAGAAGTTAACTTGAATGACAAACTATGCTTAAATTGAACCAAACTGAATATCATCAAGGAAAGTCGAAATAATGGAAAATCATCAAGTAAGTCATCCCTCTCTATTCGGGTAGCTCACAACGCGGAAAGACACTGCTCTCGTAAGTGGGCACCATATACTTGATGTTAATAAAGGCGTTGGGTCCACCACAAAACTCTAGCAATTTCAAAGTGTCTTCAATAACATCACCAATGCGCTTGCTGCGATCCGGATCGATACCCTCACCCAAATTGACATTAATATTTTTATATAAATTGCAAACGGCCAGCAATTGACGATAGAAGGGAACCAAAGCCTGACCCACGCAGGGCCCTGAAAGAGACGGAAAATATTTGATGTGAAAATCCTTCTACTTCTCTTTAAACTTACCCAATCGCACCATCAGCTGCAGCACTTGCAGAGCTGAGATAATAATCTTTTTATCGCGCGTCTGAAAGGCTCGCTTTAGCGGTAGTATCAACTTCGGTAGTACGGGTAAGACCTTCTTGGGTGATCTTATGATTAGATCAATGGCTCCATTCATGGCAAGAAGACGGGTATCGTTATCCATATCAGCCAAACCATCCACGAAAATGGGCAAATAATAGCAATAATCAAGTTCTTCGGGCGTACATTGCCAACGTAAAGGACGATCCTTAATGGGATCCTGCTTGTTACTGCGACCAGAAAGAACAACTGGAATGTCACCACGAGCGCAGTAAATCTTGAAAACTGTCTCCTTAACGGGTTGACGTTTAAAGATATCTATTCTAAGAAGGGAATATAAAAAGGTAAATGTTTGGAAAGAAGGTAATGTATGATTAGGTGGACTCACTTGGGTGGTGGTTTCACCACGGTCCCCTTCTGTAGAGCCTGATAGGTAAAAGCAGGCACCTCACGCTTGTTCTGATGACCAAAAATATAACATAAATTGGCGGTAGGAGGTTCAAAAAGTAATACTTACACGCTTTGAACGCAAGTACAGAAACTCACGACAGACCCTTCCCGGTTCATGGGGACGCGTGGCACGTTCCTGGGTTTTTGAGCACATTTCACTTCAATGATATGCGGTTAAGAAAAAAGTTACAAAAATTTCTGAGCACCCAAATTGTATGTTCTTAATGTTGGAGACTACAACAGACTATTGAAATATTGCCTAATGTATATCGAGTTAAGTAGAGGAGATGTTTATTGAATGGGCTACTTGATAGAAATGCCAAAAAATTTAGGTAAACTGTCTTGAAAATGGGAAGGAGTCAGGGCTTGCTGAGATGATAAATTAAATTCGGAGCCAGGTTGATTTCAAATCTTTCGTTTTTGGGAAAAAGATTTTGCAAAATTCCACCACATCAATAATTTTGACAGACAAAATTATTTGTGGAAATGAAAACCACATTATTTTTCTGTATAGGTTGTAAAGCAATGAATTAAATATTTAATATGTTTTAATACTAAAATTTCCGTTTCAATAATTCCTTGCAAAACCAACCAAAGGCTGCCACATCAACCAAAACCTACTTGTCACTCAACCGCAGCTGGCGCCATCTTTAGCTACTTGGTGGAATAGTTAAAAGAGTTTAAAGTTATGACCAGAAGAAAGTCCGCAGGTTTATTGTTGGGTTGCCAAATGGATTTAGCTACTTGATTTAATAGGTGTAACTAACTTTATCACTTCTGGTGGCGACCCTCACGGGTCACTGCCTTATTGGCAGACACGCAGATACGAAGAAGAGGAGGAATCGGTACAACAACTTCTCTGCCATTGTCCCGCCTTGAGTAGAAGAAGACTCAGGACAGTTGACCAACCTCTGCTACTCAATCTCTCGGAGACATCCGGGCTTGAGATTCCTGCTCTACTTAAATTCATTCTGTCCACACAATGGTTCAGTAACGAGGACCCCCCCTCAGTTTTAAAAAAGGGTTAATAGAGAATATATATGGCATCGTAATGGGTCCAATGTGGCCTAAGCCATCGCAACCTAACCTAACCTAACCTA
>JBAMBO010002420.1:0-13789 GCA_037044535.1 Lordiphosa magnipectinata
TTTAATTTTTAATAGCTTGTTTAAGTAGCTTGTTTAAGTTACCACGCCTTGATTTCGCTCGCGCACATGTCACCTGGACTTCGGAGTGGCAACGTGTTGTCTTTTCGGACGAAAAAAAGTTTAATGTGGAGGGCCCCGATGGCTACAGCTACTATTTTCATGATCTTCGAAAAGAACCACAACATCTTGATAAGTTGCACAGCAGTGCTGGAGGTATTATGGTATGGGGGGCCATTTCCTATTACGGCACCTGTGAGCTTAAATTTATTCCAACCACCATGAATGCGTTGTGTTATAATGGTATATTGAAAGAGGCCTTTCTACACTTCCAAACTCTTTTTGCAAATCTAAAATGGATTTATCAACATAATAATGCCCCTATACATACGGCCCGGATTGTTAAATCGTATATAGCGAGCCAAAACGTGGAGTTATTAAACTGGCCACCCTATTCACCGGACTTGAATATCATTGAGAATGTGTGGGGATGGCTAACACGTGAAGTATATGGATCAGGTCAGCAATATTCGAGCGTTCCCGAACTAATTGCAGCTATCAAATTAGCATGGGGCTCGATATCGTTGAATTATTTGGGAAAATTGTATGCATCCCTTCCAGACCGAATGTGTGAGGTTTTGGAGAAAAAAGGAGGCTCAACACACTATTAAAAACTTTGTTTGGTTTAAAAACATGTTAGTAATTTCTTATTTAAATAATATTGTTATTTGAAAAGGATTGCAATATTCTTAAATGGTTTTTAGATAAAGTGAGCAAAATGAAGACTCCAAAATATGTTACTTATTGGTTAACAATGTTTTTTATATACTTACAACTTTTGAATAATTTTGTAATTTTCGTCTAATTACTACATTTAAATAAACTTTATAAGAAAACAAATTATTTTCAAATTATTTTCCTAGATGGCTTGGTTTAGCAGCAATTAACTATAGAAAATCGACTTTAGAGGTGTCCTATTCAAGTGGCGAGCAGTGTATATTAATTACTGTTACGTGCTTAGGTACCTATTTCAATGGTAGAATGTGTTTACTACTACTGCAAGTCGCAGTTTCAAAATCAAAATAACAAATCAAAACACAAAAGTTACGCTAGATTAACTATTTGTTGTAAGGGTAATTTTTACCAAAAATTCAGTAAACAAAACAAGAACAAATAACATGGAAACCATATTTCGCAGTAAAATCGACTTTTAAGAATGGGTAGATTTCAACCGACGAAAATGTTTTCTGGGTGTATACATCTAGTGTTTATATAAATTACTATATATTATATAATTACTAATACTATACTCAACATTCTTTTCTTTTTTTTAGTTACCAAAATATTGTACCGAATATTACTAATAATTGGTTTCCCATTCGCTTCAATGACAACGGACCCATATTTCAAGTGTATCAAAAAGTGCAATAGCACTCACTTGTTGTGTCCTGTATATCCTAGTGAAATTAAAAAGTCTCTATCAGCCGAGGGTGTGTAGTGTGTAACTTGATTCCGACTTTTTTTTCTAAACTAATCAAACATTTTATCTATCTTTTGGTAGCTTGTAAAAAATATTCAAAAGACGAGATTTTGTGCCCACCTATAGCCCTCATAAGTAATGGAACAGATGCCGAAAGACAGAACTTTACCCACATGGTTGCTGTCGGTGTAAAAAAACAAAAATTAAATAAAAAAAAACCAATAGAATTTGAAATAGTATACGGCTGCGGTGGGACTTTAATACATCAGCAGTGGGTGCTAACTGCAGCACATTGCAACATTCCCCAGTATGATCACGTTGAATATATCAAATCCATTAGCTAACTAAAACTAATGAAACAATTTTGTTTTAGCCCTGCTGTTGAAGTGCGTTTAGGAGTTTACAACATAAGCGACCCCCAGGAGGGGGTGAAATTAAATGTGATTGATAGTATTGAACACCCAAAATACCAAAAATTTAAGAACGGGAGGTTAATCAATGACTTGGCCCTATTGAAATTGGAACGCCGTATAGAATTTTCCAATACTACCAAGCCAGCCTGTTTACCCACTTATGATGGAAGTGAAGAAATGACATTCTTTGCATCTGGATGGGGGCCGGAAAAAACGAATCGTAAACCAGCGATTCTGCAGAGTATAGTACTCGACCAACTTCCCATGAAGAATTGCACCGATGTGCATCCTGGTAATGAAACTTTACAAATCTGTTGTGGCCAACTTAATACCGATGTAATAGGCGATGTTTGTGGTGGTGATTCAGGTGGGCCATTAGGGATAAGGCATAAGGAATGGGGTAATTGCTTGGCTCAAGTCTATGGTGTTGTTTCGTATGGAAGTAACTGCCCAGCTAAATTGTCCAGAACCAAATACGCTAGAGTTTTCGCTTATCTTGACTGGATTGAAAGCATTGTTTTTAAAGAAAATATAAATGATGGACAATAAATACTACTATTTCCTCCCCGAGGGGGAATTGAACCCCGGTCTAACGCGTGACTATCGAGGCAGCTAAATCTTGATAAAGGAAAACTAACAAAAATAATATAAATATTATATAATAAAAAATATAATTTTTAAGGAAAAAAACATATACACACCTGATCATATTAATAGGTACACACATTAACTCTGACTTTAAGGTAACAGAAAACAGTTTTATTCATTGTTTCAAACTTAAAATTTGTTCTCATTGGTTCTTAAACTATTTGTTTTTAATAAAATAAACTTAATTGTAACATAGAATAATAATATAACATAAAAGAGATCATTTTGTGTTTCAGATACGTTTTCAGTGTGATCATAATAATAGGTACACTTCATGTGTTGGTAAGAAAAAAAATTTTTATTTTTATTTTGTGTTCTTTTTTTTAGGTAAATTAGTATTTCCTAACTTAGTATCCAGTGTATCCACCTCTATTTTTGGCCACTACTGCTATTCTTTTTGGCATACTTTTAATAAGAGCCTGGCAGGTCTCTACTGATGTCTCATACCACAGTTTTTGGACACCTTCCCATCATTTTTGTTTATTTGAAAATGAATACTTTGCCAATTTCTTTTTTAAGTCTCCCCACATGTTTTCAATGGGGTTAAGGCCGGGGGATTGGCTTGGCCACTTCAGAACGTCAACTTTTTGGTCCTCGAAAAATTTAGATAGCAGCCTTGATGTGTGTTTAGGATCATTATCTTGCTGAAATAGCCAACGTAATGGCATATTTTCCTCAGCATACGGTACCATAACTGTTTCCAATATGGATTTGTACTCTTCAGCATTCATTTTGTTCGTAGTCTGATAAATTGGACCTACGCCGTACCAGGAGAAGCAACCCCATACCATTATATGGCCACCTCCATGTTTGACTGTTTTTTTTTGTAAACCGTGGATGGAATTCCTTTCCATTAGGGCGTCAAACATTCCTTTTACAGTCATTCCCAAACAAATTAATCTTGGTTTCATCGCTCCATAATATGTTTCTAAATTTTTTCGCCCCGGTGCATCCTACCCAGTCTTTGTGGTCCCTTGCAAAAGTTTGCCTCATGGTTATATTTTTTTTGCGCATAAGTGGGACTTTTCTGGCAATTCTTCCTGGTAGGTTGGCATCTTGTAGTCGTCTTCGGATAGTTGGAGCACTAACTGAATTCCCAATTTCGGCTGCAATAGCCTTCGATGACTTAAATGGGTCCTTTTTGCTCAAAGTTACTATGTAGTGGTCAAGGGTTTCTGTTGTTTTTTGTGGCATTCCACGGGTTTCCTGTCTTGGTTTTCTTTCTAATGCATTTTTAACAAAATTATAAGACCTGTTCATTAATTTGGCGATGGCTCGTAAAGATTTGCTTTCTTTTCTCAGACTAAGAACCAATCGAGCTTCTTCTTTAGTACAATGAGAATTTCGACCCATTTTTCTGAAAAAAATAATTATTTAATTCTCTGTATTGACAGGAGCTATACTTAATTTACCTTTAGTTACCAAAAGATCACTGATTACAAAATTATTCACTTGATACTTGTGAGAAACGGAGACTGTACCTATTATTATGATCAGGCGAAATGTGTGGTGGACTCGCAATTTATAGAAAAGCTTTGATATACGGGCAGCCCCTCTTCAACTCTTTGTCACCATGTGGCCAGACATTGACAACAACAAAAAACCAAAAATTAAAAAGTTGTCAACACTAAAAGTACGAAAAAACCATCTATAATTAAAAAATTCCGATGTGTACCTATTAATATGATCAGGTGTGTACCTGTTCTGTTCTCGTTTCCTTATTCGATTGATCGGAATTGAAAAGAGTTAAGATTTCTAAGAAACGATTAAAGAATTCAACCGAATCTTTTTGCCATGGAGAATATAAAATAAAGATAAGTGATAAAGTCGGTCAAGCCCGACTATAATAAACGCTGTAGCAGTTCAGGTCTCCGCTCGCATTTGCTCACGCGGTTATTGTGCAATATTTTCTTTCTATGTTTTTTCTCTAAGTTTTTTCTCTCTAAGTTTCTCTCTCTCTCTTTCTAAGATTGTATTTGTTGAATGGAATGCTGCGGTGTTTGGCGAGGGGTACGGCGCGGAGTTCACTGGCTTTTTTTTGCTCATAACTTGTACAGACGGTTTTTGAAAGCGGGAAAATTCTACAATTCTGATTCCGCATGATTTGATCGAAATCGAAAACGGGACACAGCCGACACATTCAGAAATGTAGTGCCAGTATTTTATTATGACTTCTAAATGCTAACTGCTCAGCCACCATGTTATCTATTTTAAAGATAAGATAATTGAGTTTAGATGATCAACAATGCACAGCACTAACCTCTAGAAATTCCAACTTAGAGATTCCAACAAACAAATATTTGTCTATGCTTTGACCGTATGTAGAGGCAAAAATGTGGCAACTATTTAACAATTTATAAACCCAGAGTCAAATCAAAACCTTAGGTTCGATTAGAACAGGAACCGGTAGGCGAACCGAACCTTACATTTTAACACGAATTCAAAGTTTCGGACCGAACCTTCGCCAAAATTTTTACAGGTTTGCAGCCTTGCAGGTACCTGCAAGGGATGCGATTGGGATTCATTTGCGCGGGGGTGTACATAACTAGACTGGACCATTTTTTATTTGTTTCAGAAAGAATCATGCCAAGTGTGGGCCACCTGACAGTATGTCCTCCACCTAGGAATAAAATAAGGCCATCTGAATTTGGATATCCCAAATAGCCTCCTAATCGTTCAATATTCGGCTGATGAACAACCAGGCGTGTAAGGAGTTTGTCCAGTGGGGCTGCAAACCAATGTTAAAAAAAATGCAAAAAGTGCTTTTGAGAAATACAGAAGTCGTAGTGGAAGGCAGCAGCACAAAACGATTATTGAGAAAAAGCGAAAAGCAGCAGCAGTCGTCGCTTCATCATTTTTGGTTTTGATTCTGTTTTTGTTCAGTGGCCTAAGTCGCATGTACAGAGTGTATTACAGTCGTGCTTGAGCGACTTTTTTACTTGATTAAGAAATGTTTTTTATAATTTTGAGTGCAGATTCTATGAAATATTAAATGGAAATAATGAATTAAAATAATTAAATGAAAATGTGTATGTACAATAAGCAAAAACCAAAATTAATATATTCTGCATTTCATTTGAAAGATTAATAATAATGATAGATTTCCACAAACAAACATTCGCTACATTCAAAGGTCGTTGACTGAGACACACACAAACAGGCGGCCCACTCGCAGCCAAGCTTACATACGTAAAAGACACTTTGGAAATCTGCTCTCCGCCAAACGGTCAGTGAAAGACATGAGCAAAACAGTAAAAAAGAAGTTGGTCGAGTCTAAAGTTGAAGCCTCAAATCCCATAATTGTCTCTGATTTTTTCCTGACTGACAGAAATTTTGCGCAGAGTCTTCTTTTGAATGCGCGCTGCTATATTACTGTATCAAATATACACTCGGGGAAAAATGGCATAGTAAAAAAAAACTATAACAATCATATTTGATTTTACTATGCAAATTTTGTAATCAACTAATATGCACTTTTATTCAACTAGAATCATATTTAATCACCTAATTTTCTTTGCGCCATTTATATGAACTATTCGTGGAATTCGAACTTGAGAATTACAAGTGGTCTGTTGATCTTAGGCCAGGGGCCGGCAAAACACACATGCACATTTTGGCGTTGCGTGTGTGTGCTTAGCTACGAGAGAGCGCGCTCATTTAGCACATCTTTGTTGTTGCAAAAGTGAGCAGTATACGCTCGTATACTGTCGGTGTGTCGACACTGGAGACTAAGACGTGCCGGACTCTGTCTTAGGCAGATGGTAGATTCAATTCAATACAAGTAATATCTTAGAAGGCTTTCCGCCAGCGCGCGCAATAGCGCAACCGGTAGAGAGGACATTCCAATTGTGTTCTCAGACCAAAGGCTCCCGAGTTCGAATCCCCGCCAGAGTAAGTAAACATTTTGAAATACAATTTAATATAATTCGATGATTTTCAGAGTCCAACTGGTGGTGGCTTCAATGGGGGATTCCTACTTTTGATTCAGAACACAAACTAATTGGACTAAAAATTTAATTTAAAAAAAAAAAAAATTTTTAGTATTTTCATATTTAAATTAAAGTGTGCACACTTTATATTTACGAATTCCATATTTAACGCTGAATCAATAGTGAAAATGTTAAAGTCAAAGTGTAAATATTGAAATTTCAGATCATTTTTCCCTCAGTGTATACAAATCACACAACCATAATCAACCCTTCCTTTGCCTTTGCCAGATAGTTTACTTAAAGAAAAATTTCCGCAGATATATCCATTATAGTATGATTAAGTATATTTTGATTAGTATACATGTATATATTTAAGTTATATTATGTTAGACTTAAGAAGAAATAAGTTTATTTTTTTAAATCAAAATTTACATCCACTGGTTTTTTTTTTGATTTTAAGATTCACTTATTTCTTAAAGGCCTATTCTTAGATGACAGACATATTATTTTCTCAACGTGCTTTGTATTAATAAGACAGCTGTTCATATGACTAAAGGACCATACTCAGATGAGATACAAATTTAGTTCGACACGTTATTTCACATGAATAGAAACAATTTAGAACAGCTGTTAAATCGGATAGCCGAATTCTAATGCCAAATCAAATTATTATATTATCTGAGTAGGCTCTTTAAACGGTACAATGCTTTCAATCCAGTCAAGATAAGCAAAAATTCTAGTGCTTTTGGTTCGGGAAAATTTACCTGAGCAGTCACTTCCATACGAAACAACTCCATAGACTTGAGTCAAGCAAATCCCAAACTGATTATGCCTTAGCCCTAATGGCCCACCAGAATCACCTGAGCAAATACCGCCTTCTAAAATCGACATCAAGTAGGCCAGTACAGATTTGTAAAGTATTATTACCAGGATGCACATCACTGCAATCAACCATGGGAAGTTGGTCAAGTACTAGCCTCTGCAGAAGCTGTGGGTGACCATTTTTCGAATGATCTCTTACAGATGCAATAAATGTCTTTTCCTCAATTCCGTTATTTGTCGGTAAACAGGCTGGCTTAATAAATTTGGAAAATGTTATGGGCATTTCCAATTTCAATAGGGCCAAGTCATTGATTAATCTCCCGTTCCTAAATTTTTCGTATTTTGGGTGTTCAATACTATCAATCACATTTAATTTCACCCCCTCCTGAAAGTCGCTTTTGTTGTAAACTCCTAAACGCACTTCAACAGCAGGGCTAAAACAAAATGGGTTCATTAGTTTTAGTTAGCTAATGGATTTGATATATTCAACGTGATCATACTCGGGATTGTTGCAATGTGCTGCAGTTAGCACCCACTGCTGATGTATTAAAGTCCCAACGCAGACGTATAATATACGTTCATCATATCTACGTGCGTTTATACCGACAGCAACCACGTGGGAAAATTCCTGTCTCCTGGCTTCTGTTCCATTACTTATGAGGGCTATAGGTGGGCACACATTCTCGTCCCTTGCATATCTTTCACAAGCTAACAAAACATTGAAAAATTTTTCATTAGTTTAGTATTAAGTCGGTATAAATGTACACACTTTTACCCTCTTCTGATAGAGACTTTTTGATTTGAGTTGGAGAATCTTCAAAAGCGACAAACTTAGAGGATGGGCTCATCATTATTGAGGCGGGCATGAAACCCAACATTAGTAATATTGGGTACAACATTTTGGTAACTAAAAAGACAAAAGAATGTCGAGCAACATTAATTTGGACCTATTGTCGACAATGGGGCTTAGAAATAAACAAGGATAAGTCGAAAATAATGGTTGTGCGGGATGGAAGAGGGCGACGCCCCGAAAATGAAAGACGGATACTTGATGGCTACGCACTGGAGGTTGTTAAAGAATACACATACTTGGGAGTAACATTAACACAAAACATGAACTTTGAAACTTAAGGTGTTAACCACAAACTGTAGGATGCTACAATGGTTCTTCATGAACAGCACATGGGAAAGCTTCATGGGAAAGAAAGGCATTGCAAATTCGGCCAAACATTAGCTTTTCCAGGCTACTGCAAGAGCGATAATGTTGTATGCGGCGGATATATGGGGACATCAAAGTTACGATGACGTGGAAAAATTGATGAGAAGCTTCCTTAAAAAGTTATTTCGACTGCCAGTGAATACCCCAAGCTATGCACTATACCTAGAAACCGGCCTATCGGCAATGTACCTCAACACGCTGTCGACTCATTTTAGGTATATAAACAAAATCATGGGACTGCCGCAACATCGACTGCCAAAAATAGTGGCGCTAGAAATACTCAGGGAAAAAACGCACTTTATTGCACACAGTGTAGAGTGCGACAAATATCGTCCAAGTCTTCCGCTTCAATTTCCTCAAAGAACCAATCACTTAACATTGCACGGTAGCGCTCACCATTCACGGTCACGGTGGCTCCTTCTTCATTTTCAAAGAAAACTGGACCAATGATGCACCAAACAGTGACTTTGTTTATTAACATAACCACCGAGGTGGAAATGTAAAAAAGTAAAATTGGCTCAAACAGCACCTCCAGGAGGGCCAGGGCCAAGCTTCTCTGGTGGAAATGTGCTTCATCCGAAAAGATGATTTTTCGTTCAAATTCACCATCTTCGGCCAAACGATCTTCCGCCCAATTTGCGAACTGTAGACGATTCGGATGGCCAATTGGCTTTAGCTGCTGCACCAATTGAACTTTGTATGGCTTCATGGCAAGGTCTTTATGCAAAATTTGCATCAGAGAAGTGCGCGAAATGTCTAATTGTTGAGATCGATTCACGCACAATGTTTTAGGTCGAGCGCACCAACATTTATCCACCAACATTTCAGTTTCACGAACTCGTTTCACGAACTAATCCACAAATTGAGTTTTCGGAACATTTTTGAGTCGAGGACTCACCACTTTGGAAATATATTTTTAATATTTCCCAACTTTCTTCAAGCGAATAGCGACCCATATCGTAAATGTCAAAGTTTTTACTAAATATTAGTCGCTTTCCGAATGGCATTTGACGTTTTTAAAGTCAAGTTATGAATAGTTCAAATTCCAAACACTAGATGGACCACCCTGTATATACAAGCTAAGGACATACCCTTTTTGCAAGGACCAAGACCGATCAATTAATACTCGCAATTTAATGCGTCCAGCTAGCCACGGATTCAAAAAGCAATAGACTAAATTTTGGCAAACATCCATTTATATATGGTTTTTGAACTTACGCCCCCTCACATAATTAATATAAGGTCTGGTTTATTTATCTATAATTCAATTATCTTGTAATATAGGCAAAATTAAACGAAACCAATCTGCCTAGAAACGAACAGTTTTGACAAATCCGCTTTTTATACTCTATACTAAAGGTACTTAGAGTATATTAAGTTTGTGCAAAAGTATGTAACAGGGAGAAGGAATCATTTCCGACCCTATAAAGTATATATATTCTTGATTAGCATCAACAGCCGAGTCGATATAGCCATGAACGCACAGATCTCAGAGATGGTAAGAGATAGAAGTTTGACATATATGGATCATATATTTCTTATACTTGCAGGCTCATCAAGTTTATTTAAAATTATTGCCACGCCCCCTCCCGCCCCCGCAATTTATAAAAAAAGTCATATCTCCCACAGTTTCGTAGATAGATGACTCTAACCTTCTAGAGATATTTAGTAATCAATATAATTTATCGATTTGCTAAAGAAATACTATAGATCGAATGAACAATACTCGAGTTATGAGCTAAAAACGGCCAGTTAACACCCCACACACCACTACAGCATTCCCCCTGGGTAGATAGAGGTTGGTCACACTATAACGTACCAATTAAGCTAAAGAATTTAAAAAATTTTATGAAAAGCCAAGTGTTGACAGTTTAAAACCAGCAACTTTGCACGGGTCAGAAGTGTTGAGGTTTTTTTTTTAAGTATTTTTAACTAAATCCTAAATTTTACAATTTTTTATAGTAAATTAGCTGATTAGCTAGAAATGATTAAAGCTCATTCCACGAACAAATTAGATAATTAGCTACGCCCCCATATTATTTTAAAATATCCATCTACAATGATGAAAATATTGTCCTCTTCTAGGTTAGCAACTATCTATTTCACATATAAAATATTAGTAAGATACACCAGACCATATGATAATTAGTTGAGGGGGCGTATGTAGATATGTAATATGAATGGATTTATGTTTGCCAAAATTAAAAATCAAAATCAGTTGCTTATTTCATCCGTGGCCAGCTGGACGCATTAAATTGCGAGTATTAATTGATCGATACTTTAAATTGGTGTTGGTCCTTGCAAAATGGGTATATACAAATTTTTTGGAACAGCTATCCTTGCGAAGTTTGACTTTGATTTGTCCGTTTGAAATGCTCGTAGAATGATTTTTGATATGAAATATTACAAGTGTGGATTGATCAACTAACTTCTACCTACATCCCACTTGGTCTCTGAGAATCTCTGGTAAAGCGAGCTTAACTGCGGTGTCCTTTGGTCCACCAATTTCGTGAAGGTTCTCAAAAAAACGGTAGTTGTGTCGGTAGTGTGTGAGCCTGCTGTGCGGGAGGCGTGGGTTCAATCCCGCCTTGCAACAGTTTTTTGTTTTTGTTTTGTTAGTGATACGTTTGAAAATACCTTAGTGATATTTTCGAACCTATGAATTTGATCTTTGTCATATCGGAGTCAAATTGATAGGAAAAATGTAGAAGTGACTGCCATTTCATAACAATTTTTTCTCGGTGTACGGTTGCAGCTTGTATTATTTATATAAATGTAGGTTTTAATTGATTTTCATTCCAAAATTTAATTTTAGAGTTGAACCATATTAACCGAGTTATTTCCCAAATTTCGTAGACTATTTGCTGGCCAGTTTGCTATATGACAGCTATACGATATATTCATCCGATTTTGTTCAAACTAACCAAAATTGTGTGCAAGTCGATAATATTCATAACTGTAAAGTAAAAAGACGCTACCATTGAAAAGAAAAAAGTTTTTCTCACTAGAACTACTTTTTCGACCGATCGTTCCTATGGCAGCTTAATGCTATAGTCATCCGATTTGGATCAAACTTGGCAGAATTGTGTGGAAGCATATAATATTGTGCTGTAACAAGTTTGGGAGCGATAGCATTGCATAACAAAAAAGTTTTTTCTACTAAGACTTTTTTTCAGAACTATATTTTGTGTGGCAGCTATACTATATAGTTGGCCGATTTTCATCAAACTTGGTGGAATTGTGAAAAAGCATAGAAAACTTGTTAATACCAGGTTTGGGAACGTTTGAATTGAAAACAAAAAAGTTTCTCTTACTAGAACTAATTTTTCAACCGATCATTCCTATGGCAGCTATATGCTATAGTCATCCGATTTGGATCAAACTTAAAAGAATTGTGTGGTAGCATAAAATATTGATCAGTAACAAATTTGAGAGCAATAGCATTGAAAATAAAAATGTTTTTCCTACTAAGACTTTTTTTCAGACCTTATTTTTGTATGGCAGCTATACTATATGGTAGTCTGATTTTCTTCAAACTTAGTGGAATTATGTAAAAGGATACAAAAATTATAAATACGAGGTTTGAAGCTGTTTGCATCGAAAACAAACAAGTTTTTCCCACTAAAACAAGTTTTTTGACCGATGGTTCCTATGGCAGCTATATGCTATAGTCATCAAATGTGCAGCGTATTTGTACCTAAAGACTTTGTGCAAAGTTTGGTTACGATAGCTCTAAAACTGAGGGAGGAGATAGCATAGAAACAGACGGACGGACAGACGGACATGGCTATATCAACTCAGCTCGTCATGGTGATTAAGAATATACAACATCTGCATAATTTTATTTTTTTTTTAAAATAACCTCTGCAAGGGTATAAAAAGGTGTTAGTCTGTTCATGTCTCCTCTCCCCAGCCTCCACCCCTCCTTCCCATGCTTGAAATCAATACTTTTTATGCATGCTTACAACCAAGAAGATTTATGCTTTAATTGAATTTGAATCTCAAAAATGAATGCTTGATTTCAGTATTTTTGGCTCTTGGATCCAAGAATATACCGTCTTACCATACTTTTGACATCAAAACTGCTTGATATCAAGCACGATCGGCTTGGTTTTTTCTCTGAATGTAGATGCGACATCTCATACAAAAAATGTTGAAATTCGTGTTGGTTTTTCATGATGTAAAGAAGAATGTAAAGGGAATGTAAAGAAGAAGGTCAACGCCAAGAACGTCGGCACCTTCTTTATGAGTCGGCATTAGTGCTTTCACAGTTTTTGACGGGTCTCGTTACAAAATGGGAGTTCCATTTGGAAATATTCAGGAAACCTCAATTTTTGTGGACGAAGCTAACAAAATATATTCGCTATGCGATTTATCGTCTCCGAAAACTATTCGATAATGATAAATCGTCTTTTTTAACATATGTATCGACTTTTTGATATATCAGAAGTTATTTCAACTATGAACTAAACATTGGGTAGTCATTCCGAACAAATTTGGACAAGTTGTAATGTTAATATTCAATTCAATTCAATTTATTGCATCGGTTTGTAATGATAAGTGTATGCTTTTAATATATATTACATATTTCTTAAGAGTTCAAGTCTGTGGACTTATTACTGTATTATTGTTTTAAATTTCATTAATTAATATTACACTAGCATATAACCCGTTGCGCTTCGCTGCGTCGCCATCAGTATAGTGAATTATTACCGTTACCGTTATCGTTATGGTTATCGCTATCGTTATCGTTATTGCCCCATTTCAAATTATTTCGTATTCTATTCTTACAAACCGAATGTCAAGCCAATCGGATGAAAAATATTTTTTGCATTCAGAATTTTCCGGGAATTTTCACGCCTGGTAGCGAATTTTCTGACATTGGAAAATCACATTTCAAATTATTTCGTATTCTATCCTTATAAACCGAGTTTCAAGTCAATCGGATGAAAAATAGTTTTTTGCTTGCAGAATTTTTCGGCCATTTTCCTCCAGGGCGGATTTTACAAAATCGGGAAAACACGTGTCGAATTATTTCGCGTACTACGCTTACAAACCAAATTTCAAAGTCAATCGGATGAAAAAACAAATTTTTCCATACAAACTTTTCCGACGCTATTCCAACATTTTTGGCAGAAATTTTCCAAAACCCCGTCTTAGTACGCACTTTCACCACTAATGGAAACTCCTGTCCAAATTTCAGCGCTCTGCGTTGATTGCCAATCAGACACACTGTTTTATATATGGAGTAGATTTGGTTTTTGTGGTTATAGGTTGAATA
>JBAMBO010002422.1:0-135739 GCA_037044535.1 Lordiphosa magnipectinata
TATTTGAACATAAATATCATCTACAATTACGAAGAACCCTCTGTGGGACCTAATGGCGGCGTATGTAGGGAGGAAGATTTCATGTAACACCAATGAAAACTGCGACAGTTATTCCTCCATACAGACCCCTTCTGATAGTTAACAGCCCTACTTTATAGTAGAACTCACAGTCTATTGTAATTTATAAACAATTACTTTGAATAAGGGCCGATTTCTCTTCCAGTTAACTGTCATGTGTCAGATAAACTTACCATTTACACTGCTATTTGTTAGTTTATGTGACAGATAAATCGGCCCAAAATAAAATTTAAAGTTTTTCGTTATCTTATATATGAATTAACTTTTCCAGTTATCCAGCACAAAATTCTAACTGAACGCAAAAAGAATTTTTAATATAAAAATAAAATGCAACTGTTTTAGTGACCCTTGGGGCGTGCACAACACATATACAAAGCGTCTGTAACTTGGCGTTTGCTACTGTTTGTCAGAATTTTTGCTGCAAGTCTGACTTGGGATTCCCAAGCGGTCTTAGCAGTTCTGGCATGAGGAACCCTCTGCCAACTCATTGAAGTTGGGCAAAAAATCGCTGATGATTAAACTGTTGGAAGTTTCTAAAATAGCTATACGATCAACCAGCCTCCTTTGTGGTGTTGTGCGTGTCTTGTTTTAGAAACGATGCTAAAAAGTTCTAAGATAAAAATAAACAATAATTAATGTTTTACCTTTTGCTGAATAAATTAAAAAATGTTAATAAAGACCTTAACCCCCTAAAAGTCCAAACTATAATTTAATTATGAGGCCTGTCAGTGGCTTTTCAAACAAACCAATAATTTTCAAACGGTTTTATCATAGCCCAAGTGATTACATATGCTGTCCAAAGCAATTACTGTACAATTCCAAGCTCTTCTAATGCCCCTGACATATCATAAAAAGACACACACAAATATCACTAATAACATATTTTACAATGACCATCGAAAACTTTTATGTAAATTAAATGCATACTACATAGAAAATAAGCTCCCATTGAATGCCAGAAATAAATATGAGCCAAAACATGGCAACCATAATGCGTTGCTCGGGATTAAAGCCTGGCTACACGCGACCAGTCCGCATATGTCAAAATGTCGGGGGAGAATGGGAATAGCAGGAGAAAGGATCAGCGACAGTGCAACACGCAAATGGCATGCACAAAAATAAACTGATAAGCGAAAGGCTGCAAAAACAATGCAAAGTAGGGGAGGTGGGAGGTGGGCGAGTGAAAATATGTTGCATGCGACGACAGCGACAAACAAATAAACAAACAAACAAACAGACAAACAAACAAATAAACTGACGCTCTTTTCTGACAAATGAATGCGAGACAATGACAGGATGAGAATGTGGAGGACGAGACGCGACTCTGGGCAATGGAAATCAATTATTCATGCGCTTGGCCACGCAGCTAAAAAGTATGCAAAGCATGCGTCCTCCCCAAATGGGGTATGCAACAGTTTTCGGAATCCAAAGGGATACCCAGCAGAGCATTTGTTTGTGTTTGATTTGCGCCAAACTGTGATTAAAGGGCAGCAGGCGACAGGCAAAGGCAAATGAAGTTTAATTTAACAGTAGCACGTGGAAATTACTTGGGAAGGAGAAACTGAAATAGGGTAAAGGAATGAATGCGAATTAGTGGAGATTTGAAAGTCGTATTTTCTGAAGAATAAAAAAGTGTGGAAAATCCGCATTCATTGAGGATTTTTTTCCACAAAATGAGAGACTATAAACTGAACGAGTATGCATAGCTCATGTTTTCATAGACAACAAGATGGGATTGTAAATCAAAAAAATTTTAAGAAATAAAGGACATTATTAAGCTCTAAATTTCACACCCAAATCACAATTACCAATTGTAATAGTTCTAAATGAGTTTTATGTGCTGTTTAAGCCACCAAAGAATAAGCCTAAGTGATCATCACTGATGTTAGCACTCTCTTTTTCTCTCTCTCTCTATTTCTCTCTTTCTCTATTAGATTTCCACCATAGCTTAAGCTCACTAGCATGTACACTAACAAAAAAACGACCTTCCAAAACCTTTGTGAATTATCGTTCACAAAGTAAGCCCGAAGTTCACAGAAAAACTCCACTAAAAAGCTTTCTTACTAAAACTGGCACAAATCATAACAGAAGTGCGAACATTGCGCATTAAGAACAATTTTACATTCTACAATAATTATTAATCGTAAAAAAAAAACCAAAATAAACAAACCAAACAAAAAATCTTCGGGTCCATGCTGACTCGAACTTACGACATACAAGGCACAGCTCTCAGCAAACAGAGTTTTGCCTTCAGCGTGCGTTCTTTACATCGATTTACCGCAGAGTGTGGTTGAGATGCCGACTCTTGATAAGTAGCTGGGTTATGAGTTCGATCCCTAGAGAAAGCAGATTAAGTTTAAAAAAAGTAAGTCAAAAAGAAAACTAAACTAAAATAAAATTTAAAATTTTACTTTTAAAAGAAAAGAAAAAAAGTGGGAAAACAATGTTTTTTCATAGTTTATATTGCGAGCACAAAATGTTCATGGCCAAGCCGTTCACAAAGTGAGCACAAAATGTTCATAATAGGACACTCGCTGTTCACGGTTCAAGAAAATACGGGATTATTCCACTTTTGACCATGAATGGGCTTGATTGAAAAGAAATAGTTGTGAAATTAAAACAAAAGTGAAGTTAAACCTTTACGCCAACCCATGACACAATATTTGGTAATTCGAGCCGGATTACAGACAGCTCGCTGTAACATTAATCTGTTTTTGGATTGTAATTTAAGCTTAAATTTGATAAAAATGAATCAATAACACAAGGCAACAAATTTAGACTTTTTCCAGTGTATTCAAGGGTTGGTGGTGATTCTAGATGATTTTCGTGTGCTGAACGAGAATCTGTTTTCAGAAATGGTCCTTTACGTCGAGATTTTTAGTTGCCAGAAATGACTATTTTTTCCCTTTTTAGAAGCGTTTTGTGGGGAACCGATACTTTTGTTTTGACTCTCTTTGATATTATCGGAATGTACTTCTCCCTAACATTGAAATAAACTATCACAAACAATTCTACGAATTTTTTCAATGAAGATATACCATTTCTAGTAATTGTATACGGTTTCACAAAAAATCATATTATATATATTGTTGCTGCCCCAAAGTATGCAATGGGAGCTTTTGAAAATTTTTATTAAAATTCTATACAAATTACTAGCCTGTTGTACTGGCATAACTTTGTGCAGTAGACAATTTCTTTATTATATTATAATCGATCTAACTGGTATATCTTCGCTAAAAAATAATCGTACAATTCTTTGGAATAGTTAGTTTTAAAGTTGAGAAATAGTACTTTACGATAATACATGAAAAAGTCAAAAACAAAAGTATAGGTTCCGCACAAAACGCGTCTAAACATGTTAGAATTATGAATTTTTTTCAACTTTAAGCTCTTATAGGCAAAGACTGTTGATGATAGAACCAGGAAGTTCTTGAAACAGCTGTACAGTCGATCAGCCTACTTTGTGGTGTGTGTGTAAGTCTTGTGTTTAAAAATTGTGAACTAACGTAACTTAAGTTCTTTGATTCATTTACAAAGAGGTCACTAAAACAGTCACGTTAATGTCCGTTTTATGTGTGAAATTGAAAAATATTAAGGTAAGCACAGTTACCCCAAGTGAATTTTCCCAAACTGATTCAAAATGTCATCTTTTGAATCACTAAACTTTAACTGCCAACGTTAACCTACCCAAAGTGTATGATAGTGTACTTTTGTTACCAGAATCTCTTCCATATGGTAGGGTACTAATTAAATTTAGCCACCGGCGACGTCTATGGCGAATATTCGCCGTTGATGCACACAGATAGGAACGCATGTAGGAACCCAAAAGCTTAGGCGTCGGCCATCAAAACTCAGTTTGTTTCTTCATCAGCATGCTTTCAGGCGTAAAGTGTTTGATTATGGTCATTTATTCCAGTTTCTGCTGTCTGATGTCTGCTGTTGTGTCTACTTTTTGGGACAACCATTCACGCACACAAACACACGACTCCATTATCCTTTTGTCTCTGTCCAGAATGGAATGAGGTTTGGGAGGGGGTGGCGGGGTTTCCATGGATTTTGGTTTCCGCATCATGTTTATGTCTGAGCGTACGATTAAAATCGCATACATCAGCGCTGCCTAAAAGGCGGCCGTTGTGGGGGTGTGGTTCAGTCTGGTTTTTGGTCACTAATTTGTGTGCAATCGCGCATTTAAATGCTTCTGTTTTATTAATGCATTTCGTTTAACGTACAAATGCAATGAAAAATTGGCTTGAAATGTATATCCAATAGCAAAGGAATCCTCAGAGTTGTTTTAATAAAAGAAGAAAAAGAAAAAACTAAAACACGCGAGTTAATTAAGCCGTCATGAACTGCAAAAACAAGTGACAAGCAGCCGTGTGTATGTGTGCGTGTGAGTGAGTGAGTGTGCGCACGTGTGTGTATGGCCCGGGGGCGACTCAAAGGCAAAGAGCCAAACATGGCTCCGGCCTTTTCACATGACCTGCTCGCATCCTTCTAACCTCCGCCAAAAAGCAACTGGTGATGCATATCGCCAGGCGCAAGTAGAAAAACTGCAATGCACGTTGAGGTTTCTCTTTCGTCCTTTATTTTTTTTTTGTTGTGTTTTCTTTTACTAAAGCACCACAAATGCGTTTAATATGGCGTCATGTTGGTCATTAGATAAAGCTTTATATACAACAGGGAATGCTGCCATTGAGTGAAGAGCAATACGCAAATACTTAAGAGAGAGAAATAAAGGCGATGGAATTGGAGAGTATAAGCTTTGAAATTTCTTATCTTATACCCTGTTTATACACCAAAAAGAAAATATATTATTCTAGATGCCTTAAAATTAAGCAATTTAATGGTCAGTATATTGAAGGGTTGGTGGTGATACTAGATGATTTTCGTTTGCTGAATACGAATCTGTTTTCAGTATTGGTCCATCACGTCAAGATTTTTTGTTGCAAAAAATGCCTATCTTAACACTTTTTAGGAGTGATTTTTTAAGGACCTATACTTTTGTTTTGACTCTCTTTGATTATATCGAATAGTTCTAGTTCTTAGCTGTAAAATAAGTTGTTCCAAACAGTTCTACAATTTTCTTAAGCAAAGTTATACCATTTTGAATACATGTGCTAAATGAGACATTATTTTATGAAGCCCACAAGTATGCAATGGGTGCGTAGTTAATTAGTAGTTAGCAGGGCTGTAAATCGTAATTTCCATTGCGGTTTTATAGGTAATTATTAATTTTATTACCATTACAATTACAACTATTTCGTAATTAAAAATTTAATTACCATTACCACTATTTTCATGCGCTATCAAAAACTCCATATAAAAAAAATTATGTCGCACGGATTTTGCAAGTTGCTGTTTCGTGAGTTGATCTGGAGTCCGCTCGCGAAATAGTCATATCGATATCACTGCGTTGACACCCGACGTCAACGTGTCACGCGATAGTCAAGCGATGATTGATGATTTCGAAGGTGTGAAATATATGTAAACCATATTTTTCGTAATCACGCCACACAATTATGTGGCTGTGTGTCTACAAATACATACAAGTGTGTGGCACAGTGCTTAAAAATGAGTGATAAATGAACAACTTTTCATTGGAAGAGAGAGTGGACCTAATTAATTTAATGAAAGAGAAACCTGTGCTGTTGAAGCTTACCCATAAACAGCATTATGATAGCGGCTTGACAAAACTCATCTGGGAGAGTATAGGTGCTGCCCTTGGAGAGGAAAGTAAATATAGTAATTATTGAGTTTAATTATGTTATTCACAATTGTTTGTTTTTTCCAGGAGACCATTGGAACGCGGCTTTGGCTTTGTTAAAGGACAGCTTACGCTGCTGGCGTGCTAAGCACGCCAAGAGTGGAAGCGATGGTGGCGTACCCATCGCAACTCAAGGAGGCAGCGATGTGGAGTGGGGTCATCTCCACATATGTCTTTCTTGCCAGACTTGTCGGCGCTAATTCTCTTTTACAGAACCTATAGCTGAAGAACTTTGGCCCTAAGTGATACAATTGTGGACGACGGCGATTCTGTGTGTTGAACGAATGAGCTGCACATCTTTTCAATGGTCGGACTTGGGACATATTTGTGGCCGCAAGTCGTGGACGACATCTCCTAATCTGAGCCGTTCCATTACACTGTGCAACATTAAAAAGTTGATAGTCGAGACTAAAAAATTCTGAAAGGGTATGTTGGAAGTACAAAAACATATGCTGGGTTTGGTCTGGTTAGCTGCCATTTTCTTTTTATTGAACTTTAAAGTTTTCAGCTTCTGATTGGGACTGGCAACTCCATATCTCGTAAACTATTTGGAATTTCACTTTGTCGTCTTAAAGGAAGTTGTTGCTCTTGGCTTGGCAAAAAAGTCACATATACTCAAAATTACAAAAATTTCGTAAAATCATCATGTTTTTCCTCATTTTGTACTGTTTTCCAACATTGACTTGAAAACTGTAACGAATTTGACTAAGCAATGCAGGACAAAAACGTAGCTTGGACTTAAATAAACAAACGATTGGAACATACCAACTTCATTCGATTGGTCCTTCGTATAGTTACGGGCCCTTAAGCATGTAGAATTGGATCCAAAACTGGAAAGATGGCAATTTTTGGCTGACACAGTCAAAAATTTCGATTGTGTTGTATTAAATCAAAAAATAGTAAGATAAAATAACTTAAAAACTGTAATTAAAAAAATTTAAATTTTTTTCTTTTTTACTGAATATGTTCGTTTATTGCAAGTTTTTATGACAGTTGCGTGCTTGTGGGCCTAAAACTATATAAAAGAGTAACTAAATGAAGTTGGTTCGTTCTAACGGTTTGTTTATTTTGGTCTAAGCTACAACTTTGTATCATATTACTTGTCCAAATTTGTAACGGGTTCCAAGATGAAGTTGAAAAACTGTAAAAAAGTTGGAAAAATCTTGGTTTTTTTTGAGAAACTTTTGTAATTTTAAGTATGAAGATGTAATTTTTTTGATTTGCTGCAAAGAAATGCTTTGTAGGCCAAACCAAAAGCAACAACTTCGCCAAAGATATAAAAGCAAAATTCCAAATAGTTTACGAGATATGGAACCGAAAATCCTACTCTGAAGCGTAAAAGTTCAAAGTGCACTAAAAAGAAAACGGCAGCTAATCAGACTAAACACAGACAGGGTTTTTATACTACCATCATACCATTTCAGTATTTTTCGGTCTCGACGCTATCAACTTTTTTGAGTTCAAAAATGTGTCACAGTGTTATAAGTACATACATCGAGATGCCATGGCCCAAACAGTCGAGTCAGCCCCCTTCCCTAGCCTTGTCCGTAGAGCATCATTTGACTATTACGAAAAAAAAAAGGTCACAATGGTCAAATTGTTTGCAAATACGGATTAACCAAACTCTGTCGAATCCTAGGTGCCTTTACTACCGCTTCTAACAAATCACAGAAAACTATTGTAGTAACTATTGCATCATTGGAGGCCACCCTAAATTTGTCAACAAAATAACTAGAGATGAGCGTCTTATTTCGCACTTGCAATTGACGAAATAATGTGCAGAGATTTCGCACACATTTCGCAAGTATCTCCGTACCAAGTTTAATGGAAAAATGTCGCGAAAATAACTTCAATTACTTTTAATTACCAATAACTACATTTTTAGGTACAATTATTAAAATAATTGCAATGGTAAAGAGTTTTAAACTGATTACTGCACACTGATCATATGTCACAGCTGAACGGATCTGATGTTAATAGTTGTAACGACAATTTTTAAAAATAAAAAGAAGCAGTACCATTGGAAAAATTCATCTTTCTATGCGTTGCAAAATTACAGGATGCCAGATCAGCATAAAAACCCATTTAGGTCTAAATTTCCTCACTTTACCCATATACATTAATTATTATTGCAGCACAAATATTGTTAAAATTATTGCAGGGATGTTTATCACAAACAGTTGCCATAACTTCCACCCACTATTACAATTTACCGAATACATACACCAACTCCGAAAACAATTGAAATAAGGGTAAATGCAAAAATATGCAGGCAATAGGGAAAATTTTGCTATAATCATAACAAAAACTAAGCCAAGGTCAACACCCATAAAAAGTCCCCGCCAGTTGAGTCAACAAAGAATACAACCCAAAAGTACGAGTTACGAACCAATTGACAATAAAAACAGGGTAGTTTTAGTACAAGAACACAGAGAAAAGTATGAGGTTCGAAAAATCATGACCATTTAGGTCATATTTTCCGTTCATAAAATGAAATGAAATGAAAAAAGTAAAAGTGTTTATAAAGTAAAAAAATTATATAAATAGAATAATGATTAAGAACACTTGAAAGGGAAAAGAGGAGGGCTAATAAAATAAAACTTGACTTGAGAAAAAACCTCAAACTAACAAAAAATGACTAAAAATACTATTTTTTCTTGCCAGGCGTTGTTTTCGCTCTAAGGTAACGGTCCTACCAGAGACCCTAGAACACAAAGATGCGTAACGGCCATACAGCTGAATGTCAGGCAAAATTTTTAGCGTGGATTTTCGATGTGGACGTTCGATTTTACATTAGTATGTTGGGCCGACTTCGTTTCCCTTCAGTTCTGCTTTGTCGACAACGTCGCGACGAGTCGGCAGAACCGAATACTTTGTGCATTTGTTATTGAAATTTTGTCTGCACCAGCCGAAAAAAAGGTCAGACGTCGCTCAGCACACATGTGCACCAAAAACAGTTATGCCGACGCCCAACGAAGAAGTTTGCATACCCTTCAAATTTGAGCAATCATTAATACTATATATAATATTAACAGAATATCTTAGAGCTTCAATATAAGAGGCTTGGATAGGTCGTTCGTGAGAAAGCCTTATGATACACTTTTATTATTATTATCTCAAAATCAATCATATGCATACATATATGTCGGTTGGATTATTGCTGTCTGTTCTCAATTCCACTGTTATAGAGATGCAGCACCTTACAAACCTAGACAACATCACGATGAAAACAATGAAAAGTATTTCAAACGTCAACCGAAATACGCAAGAGCCAAACGATGAAGACAACGAAAAGTATTTCAAACGTTAACCGAAATACGTAGGAGCCAAACAAGTACGAGCGATAGCAGAAATTCGACGAAAGCAGAGCAGCAAAGGCGCCAAGATGGTCGGCGAGCTAAGAGTCGAGAACGCGCCTTAGACGAGGGTTGTTGTTAAGTTGTGTTTGATCATTTCATGAAGGAAGAGGCGTGGAAGTCAAGCGAAGCTCAAGTCGGGTTCAATTTGTTTAAAGCTGTTTTCAAGTTGTGCCTAAATCGATGTAACAATCCTTAATATTACTTTTAATAACAATAAAGTATCAAAAAATATTTAATCAATAAAGAAAACCCCCACATATATTTCTTATAGTCGGTTATGCCCTTCCATATGAATGAATGAAATTTGTGTGTGTTTTCAACCTTAAAAGCAGGTAGTGTGCAATGAATCTCTATCCTCTCGCGCACACCATTCGCATTCGTTAACGAACATCTGACGCACCCACATAAATACAAATGCATTTGACGCGACGAGAGATTCGCCACCTTGTGGCATTTTGTTGTACTGCGTTACGCATCTTTGTGAGTTATAATTTGTTTGGACCACAGGTCTTTTTGCTTGTTGAGTGCTTACGGCTAAATTCTTAACTGTGATTTGGTCTCACCCTCACGAGAGTGCTTAATATTCGTATGCGCAGGACCTTGAGGTCCTGGAGGTTTCTTAGTGAGAACTAAATGATCATGTAATAATGTGAAAAAATGTTAATGAATAGAGAAATA
Organism: Lordiphosa magnipectinata; assembly: GCA_037044535.1. Taxonomy (NCBI): domain Eukaryota; kingdom Metazoa; phylum Arthropoda; class Insecta; order Diptera; family Drosophilidae; genus Lordiphosa; species Lordiphosa magnipectinata. The sequence continues at coordinate 9,880 of JBAMBO010002422.1, forward strand.
GCGTGCTTAGTAGACAAACGTCAACAAAAAGTCATGATTTCGGTACATTTAGAACGGTTTTGCTTCTCTGTGAATGCGCGGCTGATAGAAATGCAGGAGGGCAAGTGTTAAGGAAACAAAGTCTGGACAAAAGAGGGTGGAAAATAAAGGAGGGTTAGAAACCGAAATAGTAATTCTTTTTTCTCTCTCTCTGTCTATCTCCTTAAACTCTGTACGTAAAAAATAAACAGATGAGTCATTCAGAACTGAAGTATTGTGTCATTTACTCGATGACACTACACGCTAGAAGACCCTCTAATTCTCTTCAATGTAATTAATACTAGATTAGCTTTGAAGTCCATGCAATACTGAGATATTAGCTTAATTTGCTATTTAATCTAATTACTTTAATCACAATCGCCTAACAAATATATTACACAATCTGTCAATTCAATTAGAGATTAAGAACCGTAAACTAAGACCCCGCACTTGAGCACTCACTCTACTCCACCCGTTTAATTTTATGTTCAATCGTGTGAAACTCTCGAGTCATTGTAAACAACACTTAAATTTTAAATGGTTCCTGGTATGCACACGACATCTAGATACAAGTACTTGTGTTAATCTAATCAAATATAGCACCTCGTAGCTAATTCAGAATATAAACACAAAATAAAGTTGACCTGATGACAGGCGGTGCTCTAGCTTGTCAAGCACCGCCCGCCGACTAGACGTTGCGGCATTGATAACGACACGCTAACAGACTCTCTAAATTGTCTGAGATTTATTTCTCCTAGGGAACAGCCAAGCACCATTGCGTGGCTCTGAGACAATCAACCGGTTTCACAATCAAGAGAAAACAGAATTAATGACTGCTATTTTAACCCACTGTCGCGTGTGTGTGTTATTTCCAAATCTCTTTTATTAACATTTTGTTTCTAGCAAAAAGTCAATGACAATGCAAAAAACACACAGCTGATACTACAATACAACAACGTGGTTCGCGAGGAAACTGCTAGATTACTTAATTGGCACAGTGGGTCTATTTATTAGAATCGAGCGATGAAACGGTGATATGATCTGATAAACAAAAATGCAAAGTGAAGAGAATAAGTAACTTATGTTTCTAATTTGAGGTAAGGGACTATTTATCATCTTCTACATCAGCGGTGAAAATCAACCCTTATTTGCCTGTATTATGTTGTTGTAGCCGTCTGCTTGTGCGCCAAGCGAGTCTCAGTCCTATAGACTAAGTGCATTTTGTTGTAGCGCCATCTGCTGCCGGCACGCATTGATTGAAGAAATGAAATTGCTTGTGCGACAGAGTGGCGCCAGTTGCCGAAAAATAACTCTCGGAGCAATGAAAGCAATTGAGAGCTAAAGTGTGCCCACCGCTAAGCTAACATTTTACGCTGTTAGTTTTTAACTTTATGTGACAGAAAGGGCTATATAGAAAGCAAGAAATCAGCTCTTACCCAAAAGTAAAATTCGAGATATTCGAACTAAAATCAATCCCAAACGTTGTCTGAAGTCGGCCCTTACCTCATTTTCCCAACCAAGTCCGAAAGGATTGACTTGAGCACGGCTATTGCAATCCCAGAATTTTTGTCTTGAAGACCTCTTTCGATCGGGTGAGCTTGATTTAAGCAGGAAATTACCATATTTCGAAACCAATAGAAATTGATTTTTGTAATGTGCTATAAGAACTCCACTTCTTCACATTTTCGAATCCAAGAAGGTCCGATATTGATTTAAGCTCGAAATTCTAAATCGGCTTGGTTCAAGAATGCCCGAGATGAAACTGAGATCGAGGTTCCACTATATTCAATCCGAAGAAGAATTGTTGCAACAATGCCCGAGATTGACTTCAGTTCAATATTCATACTAATTTCGACCCCAAAATAAAAAAACCCTCAAGACAAAGTTACTTGTTAACAACTTCCGGTAAGCACCAAATACTAATACATCTTCAAATTAAAACAAACATTTTGTTGTAGGTTATACCTCACTTAGAACCCATTTCATAGGGGAATATGCCTACACCCCAGGATAATAACGATGAAAAAGCATTTCGACTGACGTTTTATATCTCTATCGAGTAACCAAAGCTGTATCGGAAGACACCTCACTTCGTTAAAAAGTTACAGACTTCCCTCCCAGACTTGGCTCCCACTTTCTGAAATGGGACTACATGGCCTGTTCTGCTCATTTCGTCAAATTTAAAAAAAAAATTGTTCGGTTAATTAAAAATAAATATATATATATAAAATTTGTTGGAAAAAGATGAATCAGAATTGTGCCCAACATGTTTGGAAAATGTGTTATTTTGTTTTTAATTCTTTAAATACCTTAAATTACCTCAGCCTGAAATCTTTTTGCTTCTTGCCCTAGAAGCAAGGGAATTTTCAAAAACTTCATGAAGTTTGCTTCACGCTGTAAATGCGGACTAAGGAATGTAACGAAAAGAAACTGCACGCATTTAAATTAATATATCTCCCAGTGTGTGTCGATTCTGAAAAACTTAGCATTTTTCGCTTAATCTATTTGCTTTTAGTTTTTATAATGCCTCAAATCCAAGAACGCAGAACAAGTACAGAAAATTAGCTAAACGCTTTAAAGTTAGTACAGATAGTTTAAAAAGACATGTTCACTAAAGACTTGCCGAAAACAGATAGAAAAAAGGTGCATATAATCAAAAACTACCTAAAGACATACAAAGAGAATTGCTATTTTTACAAAAGACACCATAAATGACGATATTTACATGAAAGAGTGCTTGAAAAAACGCCTAATACTATTTTATAATACAGCTATACATAATGTGATAAGTGTGTTTTGGCCGGATATCGTTTCTCCGCATATTACACTCGCGCACTACGCTCGAGCTAAACAGGCACACCTTAACGAAAAAATACCATACATTTTGTGTCCAAAGAGCGACATTGGGCTTAGGAAGGACGGTAGACATGCCGAAATCCAGGATGAGATGAAAAAAAACTGGATAAGGGCATGTCACCGAAGCAGGTGTGCAAAGCCTAATGAAAATAAGGGCGTAGGGCAAAAATATGCTCTATAACACCAATAATCTTAGCTAAGGTTGCCCAACGCCTATAAGCTAATAAGCACTAGCTGCACAATTTTTTTGGCAAGAACTCTTCTTTCTCTTTCCACCCAGCAAACAATTTCATATAAAAATACACGTTTTGTAAGCTTTCAAATGTAAGCAAATCGCTTTTAAAACGCTGCTGTGACATTTATAAAACGCATCAAAGTAAGCGTTTTATAATCGAACCGCAACCATCTTTATCTATCTACTCTACATATTAAACAGTTTGTCCTGATTCACTGATTCACTGACTGATTCACTGACTGACTGATTGGCAATTAACGCAAAGTGCAAACGGTAAGAGATAGAAGGCTGAAATTTGGACAGGGGGAGGAGGATTCCAATCGGAAAAGCGTCGGAAAGGTTTGTATGGGAAATTTTTTTTTTTTTATCCGATTTACTTGAAATTTGGTTTGTAAGCATGGTACGCGAAATAATTCGACGCGTGTTTTCCCGATTTTGGAAAGTCCGCCCAGGAGGAAAATGGCCGGGAAATTCATCATGCAAAAAACTTTTTTTCATCCGATTGAGTTGAAACTCGGTTTATAAGGACAGAATACAAAATAATTAGAAATGTGATTTTCCAATGTCGGAAAAGCCGTGAAAATTCCTGGAAAATGCTGTATGCAAAAAACTATTTTTCATCCGATTGGCTTGAAACTCGGTTTGTAAGGATAGAATACGGAATTATTTGAAATGTGATTTTCCAATGTCTGCATGCAAAAAATATTTTCATCCGATTGGCTTGAAACTGAAATAAAGTGAAATGGGGCGGTAACGATAACGATAACGATAACGACTACGATAACGATAACGATAACGATAACGGGAACGTTCTCAGAAAAGGAACGGTCACGGTGTGTGGGAATTGGAGGGACAACCCTGCATCAAAGTCGTTACGGGGAAAATACAAAGTAGTAAGACGATGAATTCAAGCTGAAGTATGTAAGATTCGCTTTGTGAGCTCTACGGGGAACACAAAATTTTCGTTTTGAAACATTTTTTTTTGTGAGAGTTCTTTAGGTTTTTCATTATTAGTTCAGTTCTTTTGTTTACTAAGAATACATTTCGCTTTGAACATTAATTTTGTAAAAGTTCTATAGGTTTTTTATATAAGTAATAATAAAGAAATATTTAAAATAACATTTAAGAAAAAGGAACTTGATGTCCTTTAATTGAGAGGAGCAAAAAAGGACCATAACGTTATCAAGAAATTTTTATTTTATATTGTACTTATTTTTGGAGTTGTTTTAATTTTAACACGATTTTTCGCGTATTGAAAATAAGATTTCGAGGCAAATACAAAGTCATCTTCCTTGGCTCCATTTTCACAAGTAAAAGTTTCTGCAGTAGAATTTAAATATGAATGTAAATAATTGACTATAAACTGAATGAAAGCTTTCTAACTTACGACGAATGGCAGTGGCGACAGTAGAGGCTTGAATGCACTGCTTGTCCGCAGTACCTCTCCACGAAAATTTTTCTGTAACTCCGTCATCCATAAGATTTTTCCACGACTTCGTAACAAATTTCCTTCAATTTCAATCACCTGTTATGGACGTTCAACCTCGCTCCCTACTGAAAATGGTGCCCCGCTGTTCCACAAATGTTGGAAAACTTCGTTGGCGCAGTGCACAACACTTCTTTATTTTTTTGCTGCCGATATTAAACAAATTTACAAGAGCACATAATATTTCGTTTTAATTGAAATTTTTGCTTCTTTGCTCTTCAGCAACCACAACTGGAATGACTTATACACTTTTTTTTTGCTCGCCTTCGCTCATGGCCAACTGTAAGTTTTTTTCCACTTTTCGCTTGAAGTGAGCTGTACTTTTTTCGTTTTCCCTTGCACACAAGAAGGCCAGCTGCAGCTGTCTAGCTAAGTTTTGCCGTGAGAGTGAGAGAGAGTGATAGTATGAGCACGAAATTTATAGATATGTGTCATGCCTGCTCTCGGTCGACGAAACAACATGCGCAAATCGCTTACAATAGCAAATGTTTTGTAAATGTCGGAGGCTGCCATACGACAACGCTTGCACAAGCAATCTTACCTTAAGCTTGGTTTGCAAACCGCTTGCTAAATTGCTGGCTGGGCAGTGGTTGTTCACAAATCATTTTCTTGATATGTGTAAGTGTTTGCACAGCCTAAAGAAAAAATTTTGGCAACCCTTATATTAACTAAATTGTTTTTTAATTGCTAGGCGCGCAAGCTCAGGGTTTAATATTTTGTTTTCAATAACACAATCCTTCCACCCACTGTGCACCTTAATTTGCTCTAGAAACGTTTATTTTCATGATGACACCACCAAAGTAAGTGTGTGTGGAGAGCGAACAAAATTTCATTAAAAAGTACCCGAAACACAGAAACGCAACGAACTAATATAAAAACACTTCGTCTATATCGCTGTCAAGGCAGTCATCGACAGAAGTTTAAGGTCGCAAGTTGCTGTGAAAGTTTTGCTTATAATCGTAATTTTATCAGCTTGCAATATACAATGGTGATCATTAAGAATGAGCAAAATATTAAGATTCCTGAGTATCTGAATGAAGAATTCTTTACGGAAACATTGGAGGAAGGATTACGTGAATCAAAAATAACCCTCAGCGAAATCAATTTTGAATGGGGTAGCAATCCTGGGGAAAATTATTGCTCGGCTATCTATCGGGTTTTAGTCACATTTGCCAAATGGTCAGATGGTCGAGAATCGGAGGAAAGAGAAGACCTGTCTTTGATTGTAAAAACCATACCCATAACAGAGGGTACACAATTTTTGGAGGATGTTAAAGTGTTTATCAAGGAGAAGCAAACCTATATAGATATTTTGCCTAGATTGGATGTACTACACAATGGCGATACATTTGGGGCCAAGTGAGCATTTTAAAGTGAAAGTGTAAAACATTTTCTTATTGAAACTTTATGTAATTTTTAATGTAGATACTATCATGCGGTGAAGGCCCCTATGCAGACTATAGTTTTCAGTGATTTGAAAACTGAAGGTTTTCGTGTGGCCTCACGTGAAGCTGGCTTGGATTGGAATCATGCCTCTTTGATGTTGAAACAACTGGGCAAGTTTCATGCCACTTCTATGGTGCTAGCTAAAAAGGTAAGATATTTATATTCAATTTTCAAACACACTTTGCTGATCTTTTCCTATTTCAGAATCCCTCCATTCTAAAGCAATACAATCAGGGTATGCTTAGTGAAGCAACGTTACTCAAGAGCGATATCTTTGAGGATATGTTTGGAGGATATCTAAAAAGCCTCATTAAAAGTACCTCGACCTGGACTGGCTATGAAAAGATTCGAGAAAATTTGCAACGTTTGGCCAAAAATTTCAGATCTACTTTATTGGCTGCCTCTCAGCCCAAGCCATTAGATCGTTATGTGGTACTAAATCATGGTGATTTGTGGACCAACAACTTTATGTACGCCTATGATAATCCTAGCCAGCCCAATGTACCCACTCGCACCGTATTTGTGGACTTTCAGCTAAGTTTCTATGGCAGTCCCGGTTGTGATTTGAACTTTTTCCTTAACAGCAGTCTTAAACTGAAAGTGCTGCAAGAACGTCGAGAGGATTTGATTAAGGTTTATTATGAAGCCTTTAGGGATGCCTTGGAGTATGCACGCTTTGACAACATACCCAGCTATGAGGACTTATTGTTTGAGTTACGTAGTCGTGAGATTTATGGTTTGTTTGCTTTGTTCGGCTTCTTGCCCATGGTAACCATGCCGAAGGAACTGTCACTGGATAACTCCATTGAGAACATGCAAGATGAGAGTTTTATGCAAAAGAAAATGGAAGCCGTATTCTCGCAAAAGTTTCTCAATGACTATCACAAATGGTGCCTGAAACGATTGGAATCGGTGGGTGTCTTTGGAGATTACTAAAAAAAAAAGGCGGCAATTCACCTCTGTGATAATGATGCATAAATGATAATTGCCTTTCAGGCGACACACCAGCAGCTGAATATCTACAGACGCTTATAAATGTGATTTGTATATAAAATAGTTTTGTCATTTGTTTGTAGAACCAAGTGCAATTGAAGTGGCCTAAAGAAGGCTGTATTTGTGTTGAATAAAGTGGGATATCATATTTATCTCTCAAATGTTTAAAAATAGCTTTGATAAGGTTCATTCAAGATAGCGATTTCAAAGATATTACTATCAAAAATAGATTAAAGTTAGAACAAGTTAATTAAAATTGTATTCTTTACAAAGCAATTGAAACGAAATACACGTAAAAAGACTGTATACAAGTAGCCGTAGGAGTTAGATTATATTTTCAGAGCTGAGAAGTATCTGAATTCTCCGCACAGAGAAAACAAAATTGTCTGCACGGTGTGTGGAGAAGCGACAAAGCTAAACGAAACGTATTGCGCCCTACTAAATTGCACACGCAAAATGTAGAATGCAGAAAGCTAGCTGCAGAAAAGCTGCACGTAACGTGTAGAAATTTAAAAACTAAACGCCGCATGTAGAAAAGCTAAATGCTGCGTGTGCAAAAGCAAAGTCTACACGACATTAGAAAATCAGCTTATTTCCATACAACTTCTACATTTTTCTGAATACCACACGAACGTTTAGGGTTTCTACACCCGTTTGATTTCTACACGTTTTGACCATGATTTTCAATCCATAACGTTTATGTAGGATTTTTGCACGACGCGTTTAGTTTTCTCATTTCAACACGCCTCATTCTCTTTCTACACGCCAAGTGTTGAAAGGAGAAAGCTAAACGCGGCGTGCAGAAAAGCTACACAAACGTTATGCGTCGAAAATCCCGGCCAAAACGTGTAGAAATTCTAAATTTTCGTGTAGTTTTTTCATATTTTTTTTCTCTGTGCGGGAAGTTAGGACCGGCTGCTATAGATTATATTATTGCTATCTATAGATCATAGAGGCTATTGGTTTACCAATTTAGCTCTGCGATAGACGCTAATAAATGTGAAAATTTTGGGAGAAATTAAATCTGACTTTTTCCGATAGCTGAAAATTTAAAAAAAAAAAATTGGAACATCAATTTTCCAATTTTTTTTTTTAAACTTAGCTAACAAACCAAGATCTATCTTGGAAAAATAAAATTTAGTATATATTATATTTATGGGGACATTTACAATATGACAACGCGGAGAAACTTGTCCCAATGTTCTGGAAAAGACTATTCAAACTGTCAAATAATAATAATAATCGAAAGCTTTGCGTCGCCAGTGCGCGAACCATGCACCCAGATGAATTCTATTTACTGACGAGAAAATTTTCACCATTGATGAATCGCTCAACAAACAGAACGATAGAGTGTATGCTGTGTCATTAAAACAAGCATTCGAACTCATTCTGAGAGTTCAGAGAGCTCACCATCCGGTTTATGTGATGGTTTGATAAGGAATCGCCTATGATAAGGTCACCAAGCTTCATTTTTGTTAAAAAAAGTCAAAACTTCGGCGAAAGTGTATCAATCCGACGTTTTGAAAAGGTTGTGAGCCATCTCAGCCGTGGACCTTTCAATAAGACTCCACTCAAACATGGCTAAAAAACCATGTACCGAACTTCATTTCTACGGATGATTGGCCTGCAGGTAGCCCAGACCTAAATCCATTGCACTACAAACTGTGGTCCGTTCTCGACTATCTCAGCTATGATTTGCTCTACTCCACACCCATATATTGAGTCTATGAAGCGCGCCCTTGTCCGAGCAGTGGACAATTTCTCAATGCATGAGGTGCACACTGCGATCGATGAGTGGCCAGAGAGACTTCGGCTTTGCTGGAAGGCACAAGGCGGCCATTTCAAATAGGTTGTTCTACGATTTGTAGCCATTGAGTGACCGAATAAAAATAAGAAAAAAGTTTTGAAAAATTTCATTCCGTGCACCATAACAATTGCAAGAACTAGGTATCGACACCTGGCGGGCACTAAACTATACAGCCATGCTCCCATTTTCGCTTTCACAAAAATTTTGCGATTTTGAGTCCAAATTTGTTGCCAAAACCGGTTTTAAATCGCAAAAGTTTTGCGAAAGTGAAAATGGGAGCATGGCTGATAACCTCAGTAGGGAATATATTTACAGAATATAAGTTTTCGATGTTTAATATTTGGCCCTTACCGCTGTAAATGAAATTTAGCATTGAAAATGCCCTTTGCACAGAATTTTGGTTAACAAGACACTTATGTTTTTTCTCACAATAGTGTCTTAGAAAAACACATAACAGAAAACAAATGAAAATAACCCAGCGGCGCAGAGATGAATGAGGTTGGTCCACATTATGCATCACAGTAGGTGCCCACGTACTGGGAATTTCTTTCTACGTTTCGAGTACACAGTTGTGGGTACAGATTTTTTTGTAACTTTGACTTCGGGACGAGTTGTTGTTCATGTGTTTTAAAAAAAGGCACCTCGGTCGGCAAAGTGCCAACTGCTTACATTCTTAATTATGATTTTGTCGCCAGTTCTTCCTTAAGTAAACATTAAAAATCGATCTTTTAATGGGCATTTGCTCCGCTGGGAAGTGTTTCTCACTGAGCGAGACACATTAACTCGAAAAAAGCTCATTCTCTCTGTTGTGTGAGATATTTGAAAGTGTCGCGAAAATATTTCGTAAATAAAACTTTAAATTCAAATGAGATATTTTGGACCTCTGCTCATAATTAGAAAATGGAAATTTTTTTTTTGCGAGAGATACAAGCCTGTTTGAGTAGATGGATCATTATCTTGGACACAAACCTTCTAAAGAATTTCTTTTTTCTAGCATTTCTAAGATTTTTGAATTAGAAAATGAAATCTCTTAAAGTTCTGTGACACCGATGGATTTTTCTTTCTATCTTCTTACTTTTGTGTCAATTGTAAGAAAGCTGCTCGGTCACATGGACAGCTGTTAACGAAATCTACATCCAATCTGTTATCGTGTTATCCAGCATCAAAATATAATATCCCACAAAATTTGGTTTGCAAGGCTGAAAAACGTAAGTGAAATATCATTTATTGAATGCAACTTTTGTATAATAAAATATTGTTAATAATTTTCAAGAACTTTCTGGTAAGTTTAGTTCGGGATATGCGGCCTGCTGCTCGGCCCTCTGATCTTCAGCGGCCTGCGCGTCCAACTCTCTTTGATACTGTGCTTCTTCTTCTGCTATGCGTTTATTATAAGCTTGCAAATAGGCTTCATAGGTGGGATATGAGCTGGGATCGTCTGGATCATTTGAATTCGTTGGTTGTTGATCCGAACTCTCTTCGGGTTGTTCCTCGCTGGGATGGGGTCGGGGGTCACTGGCAACTGGATCTTGTTGGTTTGGATTGAAACCCTCTTGTCTAGGAGTATTTTCCTCCTGTTGTTGACGTCGCTGCTGTTCTCTAAGGTAGTCTTCATAGTTGGGATAGGCTCTAGGATCGGCATTGGAGCTATCAGGCTCTGCTGGTACTTGCTCGCTCGCTTCATAGGTTGCCCGACGAGCATTCTCTTGTTCTTCTCGCCACTGTTGCTCCAGTTCCTGTTGCGCTCTCTCTTCCAGCTCTCGCTGCTGCTGCTCGTCGGTATAGCCGGGATAGGGCCTTCCTGAATTCTCTTGTTCTCGTTGCAATTGCTCTCGCCGCTGTTGCTCCCTTTCCTGTTGCTCTCTCTCTTCCTGCTGTCGCTGTTCCAGCTCTCGCTGCTGCTGCTCGTCGGTATAGCCGGGATAGGGCCTTCCAGAATTCTCTTGTTCTCGTTGTAATTGCTCTCGCTGCTGTTGCTCCCTTTCCTGTTGCTCTCTCTCTTCCTGCTGTCGCTGTTCCAGCTCTCGCTGCTGCTGCTCATCGGTATAGCCGGGATAGGGTCGTGGAACATTCTCTTGTTCTTCGGCTTCAGTAACCCTGGTTCTCTCACGCTCTTGTTGTTCTCGCTGCAATTGCTCTCGCTGCTGTTGCTCCCTTTCCTGTTGCTCTCTCTCTTCCTGCTGTCGCTGTTCCAGCTCTCGCTGCTGCTGCTCATCGGTATAGCCGGGATAGGGTCGTGGAACATTCTCTTGTTCTTCGGCTTCAGTTACCCTGATTCTCTCACGCTCTAGTTGCTCTCGCTGCAATTGATCTCGCCGCTGTTGCTCCCTTTCCTGTAGTTCTCTCTCTTCTTGCTGTCGCTGTTCCAGTTCTCGCTGCTGCTGCTCTAGCTGTTCCTGCAAAGCTGTTGTCAGCTGTTCTCGCTGTTGTTGTTCTAGCTGGCGTTCAGCTTGCTGAAGCTGCTCGCGTTCCGCTTGCTCTCGCAGAGCTTCCTCCTCTCGCTGCTGTTGTACACGTTGCTGTTGCTCTCGTTCCTCATCGGCACGCAACTGCTCCTCACGCTTCTGCTGCTCTCGTTCTTGTTGCTCGCGCAATTGTTGTTCACGCAGTCGTTGTTCTTGTTCCTGCTGTTGTTGTCGGCGGTAGATATCATACCGAGTTTCTGGGGGCCTTCTTGCACCTGGTTGGGTGGGTCTGATGGTCGGCCTTTGTGCGTATGGGTTGTATGCATAATGCGGATGCGGACGCCTGGTAGTCGTGGTCGTTGTCGTCGTCGTAGTGATTGTGGTAGTTGCTACGCTGCTACTTCCGCTGGTAATATTATAGTACTGACCATACAATTGAGGCACATAAATGCCCTCTCCAAAATGTGGATACAATTTCAAAATACTTTCCCTGCTGTTTGTAAAACACAAGTATGGACCATACTCGGAAGTTGCCCTAGGCCATACGCCTGCATTTGGATTGGGTATACCTGTCCGGGCAAAATTTACCCACATCGTGACCAGAGCCCGAGCCAGCGACTTATCCTCTGCATTGAGTTGGCTAACCTCTTCTGGATAGGGAAATAGATAGACGCTATCGTCGCTTAGCGATGCATCCACACCAAACGGTAGAGGATTATTGAAATGGCCAAAACGATGAAACTCTCCGCGATAGTCAAAAGTGTACAAATAGGTGGCACTTTTTTGGAAGGTAAACCGTATGGAGTCAATGACAGGCTCGCGATACAAGATTAGATTGCTCAGCTCCAGCAGACCTTGAGAGACACTGCGTGCATCGACAAACTGTGTCAGATCAGGTGTAAAAATCTCACGCAATGCCCAATCATGCCAGATTTTGTGGTGCTGAGGTAATGCCGTATGGCGCAGGACCACGTTGATATAGTCGCTAACATTTTGTGATTGCAAGCGCTGGATCTCTGAGTAAAAACCTGTGGAAGAATACATGAAGAAAAGAAGAACATTTTATATACATGTGAATCAAATATGGTCTAGAATACTCAGGAGACAGCAAAATATTGCCAGAAATGAAGTCAAAGCACCCAAAACCCCCCCGAGTTATTAATTTCTGCCCGTAAATTTTCGATTCTGTCCCAGTGTGCAATGCCTACTTTTGTAGCTATACGTCTAAACTGCCACACAGAAAAAAATGACGTCAAATTTTTAAGCAGAAAAAGAATAATTTGATCCCTACCATACTCTTTGTATATAGGTGGCGTACTATTTATATTTCAGGAACTGGTCACACTAATGTCATTAGCTATAATCTGGTCCGAAAAAAAAGTTTGACATTTTTTAGCATAAACGGTCTCACAACGTTTTCATGTACGAGCGATATTTGTGTTGTTTACAGTGAATTGAAAAAATTCAGAAAATTCAGTACTGAAAGGTTCAGAAAGAGAAGGTCATGATGAGTTTGACCCTGTCTGTGTTAAATTGATCGCTGAAATACATGTAAAGGCAGCCATGATTTCAGTACCAGCCCTTCAAAATCAGCCGTACTGAAGGTCCTCCCTTAACCGGCTGCGGTCATAAAAAGTGAGCTTTTCGAAGACCAATCTAAAAATGTTAGTTGAAAAGGTTGCAGTGTACTCGTGTGCTCTAGGCTTTAGCATTTGCAAAGATAGAGTCAGTGCAAGAGAGCGCATATAGTTTATTGCATACATACACATTGTTAGCCGAGTCTTACACACGGATACTTAAATGCGAAAAAGACCTCTTGAATGCGCGATTTTTGTAAAAGGCCCAAACTAGACATGAGAGAAACTAAACAAAATTAATGTTTTTCTTTCCTCTCACATCCAAAAAGAAGCAGAGACCGCTGTTAAAGGTTGGTAAGGTACAAGTTAAATGTCAAAAAATATACCTAGGTAGGTAAAAGGTATCCGAAATTTCCAGTACCTAGGTAAAGGTAAAGGTACAAAAAATGTACTTTTTAATAAGACTTTTGAAACATGGATTATCCAACCCCACATACCCGAAAATGTTCAAGACGTGAACTATCCAACCGAAACTTTGAAGCTTCCTCGAAATTTCAACAATGGCATACTGAAAAAGAACTAAAGATTCTTGGGAATCAGTAGAACAATTCTGTATTCCGAGTTTCCAAAAAATTCTACAGGGACATTCACTTTTTTTTGTTTTAAGTCAGACATTTTTTTTATTTTTATCTTTGACTTATTAGTCTAGAATTCCCATTGATGGAATTTTCGACCTAAGTTAAGAAATTCATAATTAAATATTAACAATTATTAAGTTCAACGATTGCATCAACTTCACAAACGCTATATCTAGGTACAGAAGGAAACTTTCTACATATTTAAACAACTGCAGTATTTTCTTGAAATTTTATAAACAATAGTCTTCGCCTAGATAAATAAGAAGTACAGCGATATTGGCAAGTATTTGGAACTTCTTAAAAGGTAAATTTAGCGACTTGATTATTTAAGCTAATAGTAAATTCCACTGATGACAGGGTCCTTGAATATAATTTGGTTTGTTGTGTGTTAAATAAAATGCTGTCATATATAATTAAACCATCAAAAGAGAGTTTATGTACCTTTTTTCAATGCTAGTTGCGCCGACAGTTTTCTGTATTGTCTTGCATCTTAAGGATCAACACAGATATTAGCTCAAAGCTATGTTTTCTTAATAGTCACACCTATGATCCCAAATTGGACGAATGATGAAATTAGATTAGTTCCCTCCTAGGCTATTTTTTGAAATTAAAGGCCTATCTTCAGATGAGATAAAAATTTAGTTCATATAAATAGGACTGCCGTTCAAAAGCAATCAGATTTCAAATTGTTCAAAATTGTTTCTATTTATGGGAAGTATTGTGCCGAACTAAATTTTTATCTCGTCTGAGTATAGGCCTTTCATTCTCATTCAAATATAAGTACCTTGTACCTTACTTTTTGACAAGGTAAATGAAAATTTAGACCTAGGTAAGGTAAAAGGTAGTGGAATTTAAGAATACCGAGGTAAGGTAAAAGGTTCACAAAATATGTATCTAGGTAAGTACCTAGGTACTTCCAAACACTGCAGATTAGTCTTGCCACTAGGCTAAAGGCCTTGTCGCTGGCTGAGCGATGATTTGGTCGCCAGTTCTTAATTATAGCTGATAGTCGAGTGAGCTAACGCGCCGTCGTCCGTGTGTGTTTCGGTAAGTAAAAACCAAAATTTTTGTAATGGTATCTCAAAATCAATCTCAGCTTAGAAAAGTGGGTGATGATGGTGGTGTGATCGGTTTTTTAACATTTTTAAACGAAATTCCAATGAATTTCTGAGTTCGGAAAAAACATCTTAAGGAAAGCATTAATAAATTAGGTACTGAACAAAGTCAATGATAAATTAACCGCCTTCTTTGACCCACCGTATTCGTCGGAACAGTCTCCCTTTGACTTTGTGACATTTCCCTTAAGAGAAAAACTTTCAACTAGATCTCTAAATTCTAAGCTCCCTGGAACATGTGTTTTCAATGAAATAACTTTGTAGCAAATTAATTTAATCATGTCCGTCATCTTATCAAAACTGACCTAAATCTCTTTATCTCCAGAAGAAGAAAAAAATGTTTTACTTACGCGACAGTATAAATGCGCTGGCATCTTTGGTGGCGCCCACTATCATAGGCACCGAGTTGTTCTGATTTTGAAAGACCAGGGCAGCAGGATGTTGTGGCAAATAGCCCAAGCGATCGCCCACCACCAACTTGAAGCCGCCCAGAAAACTCAGACCACGTGGCTCATTTTGCTGGAACAGCTGTTGGAAGGCTCCCACTAGCTCCGAGGTACGCAAAGCAGCCAAACAATCATACAATGGCATCAGATTACGTCCCGCATTGGGACAACGAGCTAAACGTGCGAAATTCGCCAAAGTATCCAGGGGACGCTCATCGATCAGATAAGGATTCAAGGCCGTGCCGGACTGTAGTATCAATTTATGGTACAGATTCTGCGCCTTTCCGCTTACGCTAAGGGCATGCACCAGAGAGGCACCTCCCGCCTGACCCATCAATGTCAATTGATTTGCATTGCCACCGAAATAACGAAGATTACGCTGCAGCCATTGGAGGGCCAAGTGTACATCGGATAGAGCCACATTGCCGGGCAGCTGATCGCTCAAAGCGCTTAGAAAACCAAAGGGAGCCAGGCGGTAGTTAATTGACACCAAGACCACATCATGCTCCAGGAAATAGTCAGGTTGACCCTCCTCGGCGCCACCATCGAACAGCATTTCGCCGTGCACAAAGACCAGTACGGGTAGATTTTGAGCATTAGCCGGTGCATAGATATTGAGGGCCAGACAGTCGTCCACATTTTCGCCGCGTGCCTCAGCTGCCTGCAAGCGCTGAAGTTCCGGGAATTGAGCGCAATTCGCACTAGCCTGTGTGGCATTTATCTGGGTCTGGTAGGGCAACGATTTGGCCTGTTGGAAGCGACCCAGGCCGCTGCCAACTTGACCATAGCGTACACCCAAATAAGCATCTATGGGCCGATCGCGTATGAACTTATACCCACGGATACCGTGAAGCTCGCCCACACCAGGTATTTGGAGGCCGTCGCCGCCAGCTGGTGCCACCTGCCAAGGGGCTGGCCTCAGCGGTGGGGGCGTAAAAACGCCAGCATGCCAGGCTTCCTCCTCCGTCTCAAAAATTTCGGCACGAGCCTCATTACACAATCCTGTGACCAACAGCCCGAGCTGGGCCCAAAACAAAAGCAACCGCATGTTGTCCACTGCGCCGCGACTCAAGTTAAACTGATTTCGGCATTCAAGTCTAGGAAATGGAAAGTTCAAAAATAATCTAAAGCGTTTGCCTTGACGTAGTTCTACTTCTTGATGTCGCCATCGCAACTCGAGATTAATCTCGTCTTTGTGCCTAGCTTTTGCTATAAGGCTGCACCACTACAACAATGCTGCAACGACTGAAGCTCCATGGGGTTATCAGCTGCAAATGAATGAGGGATAAGACAGCTAAAATTTTATGTACAAGTCCAGTTTTGTGTCTATTTATGACCTGATCTACAATAATGAGAATTTTTTAAATAGCTAAGAGCATATGATGATGATAATGATTATGTGAACAGTATACAGGAAATGACAAGCAAATATATTTAGCATAGAAAATTTTGCATATAGGTGCACTGTGCGAACTCACGACAGAACGCAAAAAAAAGGGTCATATTGAACAACTTAAATTAGAATTCAAATGGTATCCAATTATTTCGCATGTTTTGCTCAAAACCAGGGCTTAATCCCGAAATGAATTTTGGTTCTGGTACGTCCCGAAATGAATGTTTTGTGAAGGAGGACAGAGATTTGAGGTACACCACGTTTAACATTAATTAACGAAGACTGTAAAGACGGAACAACAACTGCTTGACACCTATTTGACAGATAAGATTTCATAAGATTTATTGCTGTGCTAGAAAAGTAATACAATTGGTCAAGTTTTGTGCAAAGTATGTCGTGATTTACAGTATCGAAAGCCATACTGTAATCCAGCAGGGTAAAAAAAAGTTACTTTGCCATCATCCATCTCACTTCGAATGTCTTCGACCAAATTTAGCATCCTAAAGCCGGATTGCTTATCATTTAACAGCCAGTTGCCAGACATATGGACTCGAATTTGATCTACCATTAGATGTTCCAGAATTTTTGATAGATATGGTAATATAGCTATCGGTAGTTATTGTCTGGCTTTAGGATAGGAACTACAGGGTAAGTAAAAGTAAAAATTGGCTCAAACAGCACCTCCAGGAGGGCCAGGGCCAAGCTTTTCTCAATCTTTTGGCGTGTGTGCTTATAATTTTTCGCACAAGAGAAAGGGACCTACAGATTAACGCCGAATCCGAACGGCACTAGTTAGAGAATTTTTGCTTTTTCATGGCTAGTTACTTCACAGCTGGCGCCAGTAGCTGGTGAAGGTGATCGGGTGTGTAAAAGCTCTTTTCTAAAGAAAGAAAAAACTTTTTCTATTAAGATGGTCCGAGGCGGGATCGAACCCACAACCTCCCGCACCAGCAGCCACACATACTACTCCGCCACGCCCGACCACAAGGAACTACAGGGTGGTCCATTTAAAAATTGTAATTTAATTTTGCTATAAAAAAAAACGGCTCGATATTTCTCAAAGGTTGAACATTTATTGAAAAGGTTGTCATTTATTTAGGAAAAACAATTTCGGTCAAATGACCACCACGGCTGGCAGTAGCCCATTCGATCCACACAATATTTGAGAACATTTTCAATTGTTTCGGCACGTATGTCAGCTTTACCAACTCGAATCTCGTTCTTCAACTTGTAATGATAGTTAGCCATGATGTAGTTTTGCTTTACTTTGGTCACGGATGAGCTTAAGCTTGGGTCAACACTGGGAGTCTTTCGGCTAGGTCTCGTCTAGCCGAACGTGACTAGCTATCACACAAGACAATGTGTTGACCTTGCCTTTGATAGATGTTATTCCGAACTAGGAGATACCATTGGGTTTCATGTCATCCCAATTACCCACCCTTCCATGTTAACAATGATTCCTTCCTTGCATGTTAACCCTATACTTCATCGACGCTGACTCATTTCGATACCCCCATTCCTTTTCTCTAGTTAGTTCATATTCATAATTCATTTAATACTGTCGATAATTCACAAACTTGGAGGCCAAGTGGTTATATATAGTAACTGTAGGATAACAACAAAATTAATTATAAATTCACTTCAAATAATGTTTAGAAAAATATGGATATGGACATTAAAGTGTTTAGTTTTAAACAAGCACTTGGCTATACCAATACCAATACTTCTTATCCTTATAACATTCCTTCTTCCAACTCGATATGTGCTCCCTCAATTTCAGAAAGCTCCTTGCTTTCAAATTTGAAATCACTTAAATCCTCATACTCCCCTGGGCCTGACAACATTCCCAGTTGCGTGCTTAAAGAGTGTTGTTTTTCCTTATGCAATCCTTTGCTTAAGCTTTTTAATCTATCCCTAGAATCTACTGTGTTTCCGAATCTTTGGAAAGAATCTTATATCATTCCTCTTCACAAAAAGGGAGGAAAATCTGATATATCCAATTATAGGGGTATAGCCAAGCTTTCCGCTATTCCAAAATTATTTGAACAGATTCTAACCTCATCCTTACAGCATTATTGTAAATCGATTTTATCACCTTTCCAGCATGGATTTACAAAGCGTCGGTCAACTACGACCAATTTGCTTGAATTTACCTCAATGGTTAACGATGGATTCCTTTTAAAAAATCAAACTGATGTCATCTACACCGACTTCAGTAAAGCATTTGATTCTGTGAGCCACGATATTCTCCTCTTTAAGCTTGATCGTTTAGGATTTCCTTCCTCTTTTCTGCTTTGGATTTCGTCCTATTTAAAAGATAGAGCTCAAAAAGTTCTGCTTCAACGACCCGACGCATTCCATCAGACTGCAAGATGATTTTAACTCCTTGCAGTCCTGGTGCTTGATTAATCAATGACACCTTAATTGCTCCAAGTGCATGTTTATGACTTTCCATCATTGCAAACCTTCGCTGGCTACCTATACGATTAGCAATGAACCCTTGGAACAAATATCTACAGTCGTTGATCTTGGAGTTCTTTTTGACTCGAAATTGAGTTTTAATCCTCATATCTCCTCTATTGTTAATAGGGCGAAAGGTGTACTTGGATTCATTAAACGTTGGTCGAAGGAATTTAATGATCCATATACCACAAAGCTTCTGTATACTGCTCTAGTTCGCCCTGTACTTGAATACTGCTCGTCCGTCTGGTGTCCGCGATATAAAAAGTATATCGATCGAATTGAATCAGTTCAAAAGCAATTCTTGCTTTTTGCCCTACTTGGCTTAAATTGGGACCCTAAACCTTCGTTTACCAACGTACTCCAGCAGACTTTTGCTTATTGACCTTCCTTCGTTAGCTAACCGTAGAACAGTCTTAGGTGTTTCTTTTCTTCATAAGCTAATTATCGGTGATGTAGACTCTTCTGATCTTTTAGGTCGCCTTAACTTTTCCGTTCCTTCTAGGCCAACTAGAAACTATTTTCCTTTTATCTTGTCTAGATGCACAACTGATTATGCCCAGCATAATCGATTTCGGGTTTTATGTAAGAATTACAATGATCTCAATCACCGGCTCTCAACAGAACTCTCTCGCTTCTCTCTAAAAACGTCTCTCTATAATTATCTCCGGGGAAATTTCTGACCACTCCCAGCTGTGAGTAGGGGCATAGCTTGCCGGACTGGCTAAAAAATCCTCCCCCACCGGGTCAGAGATTTTCCGGTTATTTAGTTTTAAGTTTTACGTATAATTTTTTTATTTTTAAAGTTTTCTTTTAGATAGTTTTCTCTCTTCCTCTCTATCTCTGTTTTAGTTTAATTTATTATATTATCTTATTTTTTCCTCCTACATAACTATAGGTTTTGGTTTTTTCTCTCTCTCCCTTTTCTCGATCTCTATATTATTAAAGTTTTTGTTAGCTCTAATAACGTCTCTGACTACAATCGGCTGTGAATAGGGGCATTGCTGGCCGGACGGGCAAATAAAATACCCCCACCGTGTCGGAGTCGTTATTAGTTTATTTTGTAATTTTATTAGATTTTCTTTGATAGGCTTCCTTAGCTCATAAAATTTTTTTTGTAACGTATTTATACTTTTGTTGACAGCATTTGTTTGTCGACTCTAAATAAATAAATAATTAAATAATATATGTATGAATGCATATGGTAAATATAACGCGAGTCTTGGATACATTGACTTTAGTACTTTAGTTTATCAAATTAAATCAAACCATATGCTTCACTTCAGCTTTGCTGGCTCTTTGAACAACAAATAAAGATGGGTTTCTGTAGTACTTACAACTTATACGGCGATCCGTGCAGTCAGGCCTGGTGCATTGATGCTGTACCTAATATAACGAGGTTATAATCAAAATACTTAAGTAAAGGGTCAAAGAGTTGAAACACAGCTTTTCATTTTCAATCAATTCTCCACATGCAGCAATGTTGAAGCTTAGATGGGTCTTGATCACGGGGTTAGGGCGAAGGTGCTACTGCCTTATCCAAATAGCATTCGCAAAGGTAAACTATATTTTAAGCAAAAACCAATCCGAGAGTTATATTCCAAGGCCATCCGAATATGCCCAGGGTTTGGCACCTTCCACTATAGTTGGCTTTTAGCGCCACACCAATGGCTATGCAAGCACCTGGCCAATATAGCTCTGTTTTACGAAGGAACTCTAGTAACGCGGTAATCTAATATTCACCTGGTCAATATCCAAAGAGTTAATTGTTACTATGTGTTTTTTTCACAGGTTTAATCTCATCCAGAGTCTCAAAGACAAGTATGTGGCAAGGTGTCTGCATGTCTACATATGTGTGTAGAACTTATGTGTGTGCGAGTTTTGCGATTGATTAGCCACAGAAACAATTCCTCACAACAGTCAAGCTTGACTTTATGACGTCCCAATAGGGAGTAGTATGTCTTCAAACACGTGGATTTACTAGCCTTTTAACCTTCTTGGTCTGATAGCAAACGGAAATAAATCAGAACCACCACGTGAAGCTGGCTACGATTGCTCTCACATATGCATGCATACATATAATTATCGAGTGTGTAATCGATAGTCAAAGTCATTGATCAACAAAAGACATGGGTATTCTTGCCACTGTTCCGTATATTTCCATTTCGTTTCAGCCGTTACAAACTCTTCAATTGTTTCAGGATTGTTGTGCATAACATTTGTCCTTGACCGCTTCCCAAAGATAATAGTCTAACGGTGTCAGATCACAGCTTCTTGGCGGCCAATTCACATCTCCATATTTGCTGATTATTCGATTTTCGAAGATAGGGCGCAGAAGATCGATTGTGGCGTGCGCTGTGTGGCACGTAGCGCCGTCCAAGTCTTTCGCTTCAATTTCCTCGAAGAACCAATAACTTAACATTCACCATTCACGGTCACGGTGGCTCCTTCTTCATTTTCAAAGAAAAATGGAACAATGATGCTTCGAGACCAAAATGCGCACCAAACAGTGACACGTGGTGGGTGCATTGGCTTCTCGACTACGATTTGCGGATTTTCTGTGCCCCAGATGCGACAATTTTGTTTATTAACATAACCACCGAGGTGGAAATGTGCTTCATCCGAAAAGATGATTTTTCGGTAAAATTCACCATCTTCGGCCAAACAATCTTCCGCCCAATTGACTTTACCAATTGATCTTTGTATGGCTTCATGGCATGGTCTTTATGCAAAATTCGCATCAAAGAAGTGCGCGAAATGTTGTTGAGATCGATGGTGAGTTGACCTCGATGGTTGTTCACGCACATATTCAGCAACCGCAGAAACCGAACGAGTACGTACACGGGTTGGCTTATCCACCAACATTCCAGTTTCATAAACTCGCTTCACGAATTGAGTTTTCGGAACATTTTTTTTGTTAAATGTTTTTTTCAAATTTTGCACTGTTTGAGTCGAGGACTCACCACTTTGGAAATATGTTGTTAACATTTCCAAACTTTCTTCAAGCGAATAGCGACCCATTTCGAAAATGTCAAAGATTTTACTAAATATTTGTTGCTTTCCGAATGACAGTTGACACTTTTTAAAGTCAAATTATGAATAGTTCAAATTTCAAACATTGGATGGACCGCCTTGTATTTGGGCAGATTTCCATATCGCGGGGAAGACAGAAGTTGTAATTGAGGTATTGAACACATGAGTTAAGTGGGGCAGAATTTTAGGAAGAAAAATTTTTATGAATTTTGTATTC
This sequence comes from Lordiphosa magnipectinata, assembly GCA_037044535.1. Taxonomy (NCBI): domain Eukaryota; kingdom Metazoa; phylum Arthropoda; class Insecta; order Diptera; family Drosophilidae; genus Lordiphosa; species Lordiphosa magnipectinata. The sequence goes on from JBAMBO010002422.1 coordinate 32,005, forward strand.
ATTTCGTCAAGTCCAACAGCATTCGATTTAATTCTAAGAATACATTCAAGAACATCACATTGACTGACACATCTAAAGTTAAAGCTATTATCCCAGTGTACTACCCAGGTACATATTATGGAAGACTTCAGGGATTTCTGATAGATTAACAAACTCGTAGTTGAGTTTATTAACTTCATTGAACACACTTGTTCTCCAGAAGAATTCAACGCATCTACTCCAACTTTACGGCTATTCGACAAGTGACATTTCTGCTATATAATTAGTCGCCTATGATGGGGTCATCGAGCTTCATTTTTGTGAAAAGCAAGTCAAAACTTTGGCGAAAGTGTATCAATCCGACATTTTGAATAAGGCTGTGAAGCCTCTCAACACGACATTATTTGCAAACAAGCCGTGGACCTTTCAACAAGACTCCGTTCCAGCTCACAAGGCAAAAGCGACTCAAACATTGCTAATAAAAACCATGTACCGAACTTTATTTCTACGGATGATTGGCCTGCTGGTAGCCCAGACCTGAATCCTTTGGACTACAAGCTGTGGTCCGTTCTCGAGGCTGTGGCTAGCTCTACTCCATACCCAAATATTGAGTCTTTGAAGCGCGCCCTTGTCCGAGCAGTGGACAATTTCTCAATGCATGAGCGGACAGAGAAAATTCGGCGTTGCTAGAAGGCACAAGACGGCCATTTCGAATAAGTTGTTCCACGATCTACAAATCGTTTGAGTTTTGAAAAATTTTCATTCGTTTTCATTTTATGACCAAAACATTTGCGAGTACTAGGTAACAACCTTGTCTGGGTTTGGTCTGGTTAACTGCCGCTTTCTTTTTACTGCACCTTGAAGTTTTCAACTTCTGATTGGATTTTATAACTCCAAATCGTTATCGTGTCTTCAAAAATAAGAACTCTATTGCAAAGTTTGTACACCGGCAACACCGCCTCGGTATGGGATGGCAATACAATCTCGGCAGCGTTCAGCACGGAATCGGGGGTGAAGCAAGGGTGCTTGTTGAGCCCTTTACTGTTTGCATTATACTTGGATGATCTCACAGAAAGTTTACCAGGCGGCATCACCTTCAACAACTTCAAAATAAAGGCTCTGATATACGCAGATGACATTGTCGTTATGGCGGGGTCTGCAAGTTCGCTTCAAAATATGATCAAAGCAATACAAAGATATTGTAATACATGGACTTTGTCAATTAACATATCGAAGTCGAAAGTGTTAATATTTAAGAAGCATTGGAGAAGACTTGCCAGAAATGAAAAATGGTTCCTAGGACGAGAACGGCTAGAAATAGTCAAGGAATATAAATATCTGGGAGTGCTTATCACATACAATGTCAACTACAAACAAGAAAGAAAGTCGGTCAAGCCCGACTATAACATACGCTGTACCCTTAACGTCGCAGCTCGCATTTGCTCACGAGTTATACGCGCTCATCTCTAAGTCACACTCTCTCTCTCTCTCTCACTAAATTGCCGTTCAATAGAATGCTGTGGTGATGGGTGGGGGGGGTGGGGTGTGTTTACTGGCCGTTTTTTGCTCATAACTTGAGTATGGTTCATCCGATCTTTATCATTCCTTCAGCAAATCGATAAATAATTTTGTTTACAAGGTATCTCTATAAGGTATGAACGATCTATCTTCAAAACTGTAGGAGATATGACGTTTTTTCCAAATTGCAGGGGCGGGAGGTGGCGTAGCAAAAATTGAAAATAAACTTGATCTGCCTGCAAGTATAAGAAATAAATGCCCCATACATGTCAAACCTCTATCTCTAACCATCTCTAAGATCTCTTCGTTCATACGGACAGACAGACAGACAGACAGACAGACAGACAGACGGACATGGCTATATCGAATCGGCTGTTGATGCTGATCAAGAATATATATACTTTATAGGGTCGGAAACGATTCTTTCTCCCTGTTACATACTTTTGCACAAACTTAATATACTCTATGTACCTTCGGTACAGAGTATAAAAACACCTTGAAGAAAACTAGCGCAGGCGAAGGTGGCAATAAACAGCACATGGACAGCACCTTCTTATGCAGAAAAGATGTAAAACACAGCTTAAAGTACAAACTTTTCGAGACCACAGCGAGAGCTGTAATGTGCTATGCAAGCCAAGTTTGGGGGGACGTAGAATACGAGGAGGTTGAAAAACTCGAGAAATAGTTCCACTCAAATCGACATGACGGCAGACAAAATATTTGAGGAAATAGCAGAGCAAGTTAAGGATCGTATGGTATGCTTAAAACTGGACATTGCAACTCGGAATGATCGCAGCATTATGGAACTGAATGTAAAATTTTTGGATGATTTTAAAATTGAGGTGTATACCAAAGGAATGATACAGCTTAAAGAGCTTCACGCAGCCCAATATCTAAGGGAAGTGGTGCTTAAGTGTTTGGGGAAATTTCGTCTAAGTCTTGAACAGATTTACTCGATGACAACCGTAAACGGTGCAAATGTCATTAAGACATCAAAACTCCTACAAGAGTACGAAGATATTGGAATGTCAGAAGGAGATGACTACGATAATTTTGAAGAAATTTATGATAATATTAAAGCTTCTTTAAGCGTGTGTCATTGCGCAGCGAATACACTACAATTAGTGTCATGGGACGTTATTAAAACTGTCCAAGAGAAATTAGAAAACTGTCGATGAAATATTATATTAAATTATATTTCATTTGAATAAGAATAATATAGGGAGATCACTTAAAACTTTGTGTTTAGTGGTCAGAACTGTTAACGCGAAGTGTTGTCCACGATTTTTCTTTTATTTCCTTAACAGTTTGATAAAAAGAACCTTGAATCACTAGTGATGAAAAAATTAGTGATACTTATCTCTTGTGATATATATCAGGCGATATTTTTGTAATTTTTTTCATTCACGACATTAATTCGTAAATATCATTGTTAAATTTTACATCTTCCTACTCAAAAATGTCGTAATATCATCATGTACCTTTGATACAAAGTATAAAAATTTAACTACAAAGAAAAACTAATTTATCTGGCGTCAAGTGGACATCCTTTGACTATAACTAGGAAACTTCTGTCCCAGCTTTGTCTAAATATTTTAGCTCTTACCGTTTAGGTTGCGCATAGATTGTCAATCAGTCAGTCAGAGAGAAGGATAAGCTAACTTTGTGCAGCTGATTTAATACTCTTCTTCTCGATCTAAATAATGTTGTTAATTGGACATATAAGACATTCGATTACTTTGAGTGTGCCTCATGCGGTTTGCCTTGCATTTTCTTATTTCTAAATTTTGTTACAAAATAAATATAATAACTCACCAGATAATTCGTGGTCTTTTGTATTGTAAAAAGTTATATCACATAAAATCACAACTAATAACAACAGCAATCACTTTATCACAAGCATCTGAAAATATAAAAGAAAAGATACAAAAATTTTAAAAATGCAGCCCCCAACTCATCAGAAATAAACTTTCTACGCCAGGGCGCAGTATAAAAGTTCTAGTCTTCTAGCTCTTAAATTGATCAAAAGCTAACGCCGCTAATCTAACATCATCGCCTCATTGACTGCACTTCGATTAAATCAATTAAGTGATGCAGCTGAAGTTTTTTTCCCATTGCCCCCCAAAGCCCAACCCATTAAGATCAATTAAAAACTATTGTCATACACTGATTTAGTTCACATATAAAACTTGAAGTCACTCATTCAACTTGAGGCATTTACAAACATTATGTCGAACAATACGTTAGACCTACCGCTATATTTAACACCAAATTTCTTTAGACGTAGTCTGGAGCATGGTCTACAACAACAGGATCTTAAGGTGCTGGATGTTCAATTAACCAATTTGACACGAGGTGGTGAAAACTATTGTAGTAACATTTATCGAGCCAAAATTAGGTATCAGAATACCGAAAGGAATAATGTGGAAATTTCACTAATTGTCAAGTCCATGCCAGATGAGAAGCAGGCAATATTGGCTCGTCTGCATATTTACAATAAGGAATGCATATTCTATATGCATATTAAGCCCAAGCTGGAAGCGCTAATGTGGCAGCAGTCAGCCAATAGAGAGGAACCATGGACATTGGGTGCCAGGTGAGCGTTGTGAGTGAATTGAGCTATTTGAAAAAGTTGGCATAAAGTTTCTTAAGCAATAATTTAACTTTAATCAACTTTTCACAAATGTGTTTTTTGTCGTTTCAAAACTCCAATTAACCTTATCTATTTTACAGACACCTTTACTCCACGACTCAACCAGAGCAAACCATTATTTTTGAAGATCTGTGCTCAGAAGGATACCAAATGAAATGTCGTCAATTGGGACTAAATTATGATCATGCTGCTTTGGTAATGTCCAAATTGGCACAATATCATGCTTTAACCATGATTATGGCAGAACATGAACCAAAAATCATCATAGATCGTTATCCATTTGGACTATTGCACATGGATGCCATTAAATCGGAGCCATTTAAGTTGCTATTTGGTACACAGCTTTTAAAATTGGCCGCCTTAGTGGGAGACTGTGAGGGATTTGGTTCCATAACACGAAAACTCTATCGTTATCATGAACATTTCACCGAGCGTGTTCTTAAGGCGGTTTATCCTCTGCGGGGAGCCTTCAATGTGCTCAATCATGGCGATTTGTGGGTGAATAATGTATTTTTTAACTACGATGAACATTACAAGGTGCAGCAGGTGAAGATTGTAAGTAAACATATAACCATTGTATAGAGAAGTTTTTAAATTGACATTTTCATTTTAGATCGACTTTCAGTTGTGCTTTTATGGCAGTTTGGGTTTTGATATCAATTATTTTTTAAATACCAGCCTGGAATTGGAGGTATTGAGAACTCAACGACAACAACTCATTGATATTTACTATGAATCTTTACTGGATTGCCTAACGAAACAGTCCTGGGCTCAGCCATATCCTTCTTATGATGATATCCTAGAGGAAATACGTGCACGAGAGGCTTATGGCTTTTTTGTGGCCTTTGGGTTCTTTCCCCTGATGAGTATGATTGGTATTGATTCGGAGGATAATTCACTCAAGAATTTCCATGATGAAGAATTTGCTAAACAAAAAGTTCAACTCATGTTTGAGGGCAATGTTCGCACCCTGGAGAGTCTGAAGTTCACATTGCAGCGTTTAGATGACTTGCATATATTCGATTGAAGGTCACGAACACAGAGAAATTGCATGATAGAAATGGAATAAAAATTGCCGTACTTTTGTTGAACCCCGTTATGGGGCGTTTAATTAATTACAATTTATTTCTTTTTCAACGTTTTGTCGTTTAACGAGTGCTGGGAAAGAGGAAAACAATGAAATTGTGTGTTTGTTGATCATGGTGATTATGAACAAAATGTTACTGGGTTGTGGAAAGGTAAGATTATACACTTAAGGCAAAAATCATCCTAGAATGCTAATTATTTCAATCAACATGTACGAGAATGCATAATCGAGTGGGTTGACTTATAAGTTATCGGCTGACGTAAGCAAATAGCGCTTTGTTTCATCCAACTAAAATAAAAGAAAAATTTTTTCAAAGTTTTTAAAGTTTCAAAGTAAAAGATAAGGAAAAAAAATCTCGGTATCTCTAATTTGGAGCGTCGACCCCCAGTTTTTACTTGAAGGCTTTTTTGCACTCAATCATAAAAAAACAAGAAAGAAAGTCGGTCAAGCCCGACTATAACTTACTCTGCACCCTTAATGTCGCAGCTCGCATTTGGTCACGAGTCAAACGGCCAGTTAACACACAACGCACAACGCAGTGCGCTCTCCAAGTCTCTCTCTCACTAAGATTGCTTCTGCTGAACGCAATGCTTAGGTTATGGGTGGGGTAGGTGGGGGGTGTTAACAGACCGTTTTTTGCTCATAACTTGAGTATCGTTCATCCGATCTTTATCATTCCTTCAGCAAATCGATAAATAATTTTGAGTACTAGATATCTCTACGAACCATCTATCATCAAAACTGTAGGAGATATGACGTTTTTTCAAAATTATTGGGGCGCGAGGGGGCGTGGCGAAAATTGAAAATAAACTTGATCTGCCTGCAAGTATAAGAAATACATGTCCCATACATGTCAAACCTCTATCTCTTACCATCTCTGAGATCTCTTCGTTCATACGGACGGACGGACAGACAGACAGACGGACATGACTATATCGACTCGGCTGTTGATGTTAATCAAGAATATATATACTTTGTAGGGTCGGAAATGATTCCTTCTCCCTGTTACATACTTTTGCACAAACTTAATATACTCTGTGTACCTTTGGTACAGAGTATAATGAGTACCCTCACACACACACAAAGCGACTGTGGGCACAGTGGTTAGTCTTGGGTAAAAGCCAAGGGTCAATTGTTCCTCAAAATTTGGCAATTTTTATACACAAACCGAGCATACCCAGCATATTTTGTAGTTTCTTTATTAACTTATATTCCTCTTAACTGAAACTAGTTATTATCTTAAACTAATTTGGGTTAAGGTTCTACAAAAGTATTGTCATTAACTGGAGATTCACAATGTGCAAAATTTTTTTTGCGATTTTTTTATAGCTTGGATATTTGAGAAAATCGCCCTTGAAGTATTTTGTGAAATTCGAAATACTTTAGAACAGGCATGCCCAAAAGCTGCATTCGACAGAGCACTCACCAATACTCACAGAGATAAGCACCAATACCAATAATGAAATTGTTGTTGGTCAGTTTGCTTGCGCTCGCAAACGCCAATCAAAGAAGAGAACAAACCCGGTTTTTGTTCTACGCGTCGCATACACACGAAATCGTTAGCGTGTGTGTCGTTTTGTATGCCTCGCGCCCTGCATGTATACGATCATTGATTTCCTATGTTTGGTGGAATTACAATAACAAAACGTACCCAAAGAGCATACGGCTGGGCATCGCTGCTTTAGAAGATATAGCCTTTTTTGTCGAACAATGTCTTCGCTTAAACGAGTCATTTTTGAGTAAATAAAGTTGAAAAAATAATGGCTGGTTCTTGAATGTGAATGGTAACATGTTGTCGCCTCAGATCGATATCGATTATTAATCGATTTTCAATCGATAATTATCGAAGACTATCCTACACAATGCTCAGGAAATAAACGATAACCGACTAAATCGCTCAGAAACTAGAGCTGAGGCCGCATCTAAAGAATGCAGAATGGCACCCAGAACAGAGAGAGCTGCTGCTGAAAACAGTTTTTTTGGAAGATGAGGAAGGTCCGCTGTATGCAGCTGACATCGCCGACGAATATCTGTAATATTTTTCGTTACTTTCAAAACAACTTTTTCAGACTGCCAAGCCACTTTTCTCCAGTTCTACTAAACCGATTTTGATGAAATAAAATGCAATCGATGAAGAATTGTCACCATTTTTTCACGAACTGCATTTTTACATTTTTGGTTTTTTTTTTGTTTCTTGCAAAAAATTACTTCAAACTTTAAACGCATTTATCTCGAAACCACGTTTTCGAACTGGCGGCCATGATATCTCCAGTTACACTGAACCGATTTTGATGAAATTAAGAGAAATCGACGCAGATTTGTCACCATTCCGGTCTGACCCTCAATCATACCATTCATTTTTCAATGGCCGCCATTTTGTCAAAAAAAATCACAAAAATCGAGGGTCAGACCAGAATGACATCTATACCGATTATAACCCCGTTTTTACTTTTCATTTCAGACAACCTGGAGACGAGAAATCGTGGCCGCAAGCACTTTACCTTTTTTTGCACCCCCCACTTTGACGGCTGATAACTTTTTGAACAGCCCTCATATTTCTATACTCTGTACCAAAGGTACACAGAGTATATTAAGTTTGTGCAAAAGTATGTAACAGGGAGAAGGAATCATTTCCGACCCTATAAAGTATATATATTCTTGATCAGCATCAACAGCCGAGTCGATATGTCATGTCCGTCTGTCTGTCCGTCTGTATGAACGCACAGATCTCAGAGATGGTAAGAGATACAGATTTGACATGTATGGGACATATACTTCTTATAGTTGCAGGCAGATCAAGTTTATTTTTAATTCTTGCCATGCCCCCTCCCGCCCCAGCAATGTAGAGATATATGCTAATCAAAATTATTTATCGATTTGCTGAAGGAATGATAAAGATCGGATGAACGATACTCAAGTTATGAGCAAAAAACGGCCAGTTAACACCACCCACCCCCCTCACCCATAACCTCAGCATTCTGTTGAACGGCAATTTTAGTGAGAGAGAGAGAGAGAGAGTGAAACTTAGAGATGAGCGCGTATAACTCGTGAGCAAATGCGAGCTGCGACATTAAGGGTACAGAGTATTTTATAGTCGGGCTTGACCAACTTTCTTTCTTGTTTTGTTTACTTTAATCTGTTTGTAACACAATAAAGAAAACAGAATTGAAAAAACTTATTGCGATTTCAAATAAGATTTTTGTTAAAAAAAGGTCCAAAAAACAGACCCGACTTGGAGAATCCCCCCTTAAAAGCGTAATCATGTATAGGAGGGTTAACAATTTAATTGATGTTGAATAACTGAAATGATTTGAGTTCTGTGATTTTGCCTAAAAATACATAAGGAAAGTTTCCATATACCTTTATATATATGATGACTCTAGGTCAATATTAGTTTAGAATTATTTAAAACTGACGGAGGAGATTGCGTAGAAAGCGACGAACGGATGGACATGGCCATATCAACATAGCCGATTATGCTGGTCGGAGATGCTTCCTTCTATGCGTTACAAGCATCTGGACAATTTTAATATACATTCTGCAAGGGTATACAAATTGTGGGATCACAATTTCTTAACTATTTTCCGAAATTATAATAAACGAGAACGGAAAGCTATCTTCGTCTGTGCCGAAGTTTTAATACACTTGAAAAAGATCGCTCCAAAGGTCAGCGATTTCGACAAAACTTCGCAGATCAGTTTGAAAACATTTCATTTTGATAATTACCGAGTTTAAGAACGCTTAAATTGAAAACAATAAGGTTTTACTCACTAAAACCCAAACCGGGCGGTTCCGACATATTAGCAGCTTGCAGCCAAAAGAAGACTCTGTGCAAAATCGATAGCTTCAAAACTGAGGGACTAGTTCGCGTTGAAACAGACAGACGGACAAAGCTCAACAGACTCAGCTCGTCATGCTGATCAAGAATATATATACTTTATGTGGTCGGAGATGATTCCTTCTATGCGTTGCAAACTCCTGGTCAAAATTATAATACACTTTTCAAGTGTATAAAAAGCCTGAAAAGATGTCGAAATTTGGTTAAACGCAATAAACAAGAATTGACAGCTAAATATATGCCATAATTTTACAAGAGTAGGCCTGCCTTCACACTGTTTGATACATGAGACATGAGCATTTGCAAAAAAGTGCGGTTCAGAGACCATTTTTGGTAAGAAAATACAAAAAAATTTTAAATTTTTTACAATAAGTAAACATTTTTAATTGCAATGATCATGATACAATAACTACAAGATAGCTGTCTTCTTAAACAAAACAGTGGAATACCCATTTTCAGCTTTTAAAACAAAATTCAATAATTACACATAATTGGTAAAACCAAATTTATATGTACGCTTCAAAGCAGCGTCAAATTATTTAAATACAAAACTTTGAATTTACAATAAATTTGACACACGAAATGTAGCGTGATAATGATATGGTAATTATACAATCTCTGTCTATTGCCAAAGCAAAAACTTCAGCAAATTAACAAAATAATTTGGAATTAAAATTATATTAACTATATAGTTGTGCCCGCTGCGACTTTGAGCTAAAGTAGAAAACGGCGCACAGTGAAGCATTTGACTTAAAGTCTTTCAAAAATCCAAATATTCATTGTTGAGTTTGTTAAATTTTGGTTGCAGCCATATTTTAATATAATTTTAACTGGGCCATTGGTTTAGCTCTATTAGATCTTGTTTCGAAAATATTGCGGAAAATCAAAAATGCAAAGCTTTCAATATTGTAATGGAAAATTGTCTGTATTGTATTAAGGAGTACCAGGTCCGGACGAGCTCTTTAAAACGTTTTTACTTTTCGAATAGATTTGCAGCAAGCAAAGCTTACCAAAAGCTCACAATTCACATGGTGACCCTCGTAGTAATGCCAACAATATCGTTACATGCGCATTACATTTGCTTAATAATAAAAAAGGTGTTAAGTGAGAGAGAGAGAGAAAGCTTTTTCTTTTCAAGTGCACTCGACGCTCCCTTATCACGATCCTAATAATAATTAAAAACCGGGTGGGTCTGGTTGATTGATAAGATAATTGCAATCAGACAGACTAGTGCAAATAGAGAACGATGTAAAATGCACAAAGCAAACAAAATAAAAAAAATTTGCGTAACATAGTGATAAACGGCGGTGTCGAAGCTTGAATACCCTAACGAATGTTTGTTTTTACCAAACCCTTTTCGACCATTTAAATAAACAGTGAATCAATAAAGTATTCGCACACCTTCATTTTCAAAGTTTGTTCCTAAATATCTATGTTTATATTTGCAATAATTTGACTTCATTTTCCAAAAAAAAAAAATTTTATTTTTTCTTATAGTTAAGTTGCAAATTGATAATAACTAAACTAATAAAACAAGAAAGAAAGTCGATCAAGCCCGACTATAACATTCTCTGTACCCTTACACTAGCATTTGCTCAGGAGTCAAACGGCCAGTTAACACCCCGCGCACAACGCGGTGCGCTCTCTAAGTTTCTCTATCTCTCTCTTTCTCTCTCGCACTAAGATTGCCTGTGTTGAACGGTTAGGGTATGTTGCTGTGGTTATGTTGGTGGGGGGGTGGGTGGTGTTAGCTGGCCGTTTTTTGCACATAACTTGAGTATCGTTCATCCGATCTTTATCATTCCGTCAGCAAATCGATAAATAATTTTGTTTACAAGGTATCTCTAGAAGGAACAAACGATCTATCTCCAAAACTGTAGGAGATATGAAGTTTTTTCCAAATTGCGGGGGCGGGAGGGGGCGTGGCAAAAATCGAAAATAAACTTGATCTGCCTGCAAGTATAAGAAATATATGTCCCATACATGTCAAACCTCTATCTCTTACCATCTCTGAGATCTGTTCGTTCATACGGACGGACAGACAGACAGACAGACAGACGGACAGACGGACATGGCTATATCGACTCGGCTGTTGATGCTGATCAAGAATATATATACTTTATAGGGTCGGAAACGATTCCTTCTCCCTGTTACATACTTTTGCACAAACTTAATATACTCTATGTACCTTCGGTACAGAGTATAAAAATAGTACGATTTTCATATCAAAAAGTATTGGCACACATATAATATTCAATGGTTAATGTCGGATTTTGGTTAAGCCTTCTTTGGCCTTAATAACAGCTTCTAAACGTCTACGCATACTTTCTACTACGTTGGCAGTCTCTTCTGTGGTAATATTTGCTCATTCTGTCAGTAGAGTTTGCTTTAATCATGTTTTGTGATGTTTTCGAATTTTCCAAGTATGATAAGTATGTTCAAGGAGATTCAAGTCTGGCGACTGTGGAGGCGTTTTTATTTGCTTGCAATGCCATTTAAGCCCAATTTTTCAAAACTGGGTACCAAGTTTTCACTTAAAAGGTTCATATAATATTTATGCTCCATTTTCACGTCCACAAAAATAAAACATTTTCAACTCCAGAGGCAGCTAAGCACCCCCATACCATAACATTTCCTCCGCCGTGTTTAGCAGTTTTAATGACATTATTTTATTGCAGCTTTTTAATAGGGCTTTGCCAATTTTTTTGTGAACCATCTGAACCGAATAGGTTAAACTTTGATTCGAAAGCTCTTTTTCCTATTAACCATAGAAAACGCCGAGGTAGTCGTGATATCCCGCTCTATGAAAGGTTTCTTTAAAGGATTCCTGCATTTCTGTGCATAATTTCCCAGCCGAAATTTTTGGGTTTTACGCCACTATCTATACACGCATCTATAGCCCGCTCCTGACGCAATGAAAATTTTTCCGGTATACCTCAACACGTTTCTTGCTCTTTATTTCCGGTATTTATGTAATGTTTTAGAATGTTTCGAACACTTGTATCTGACCTCTCAACTATTGTTCCAATTTCGCGATACGATTTTTGCTGTACGTGCAGATTTATGATCAATTTCCAGACTTCTAGGGAAATCTCTGCCCATTTTGCCCAATCTGTGACGAAATTCAATCCAATCCTAACTGTAAGTTACGAAAGACAAAACAAATACAGACCAGCTGTGCTAATACTTTTTTGACATACAAATTGTGCCTTTTTTTAGTTATCAATTTGCAACTAAACTATAAGAATAACTAATTTTTTTTTTAGAAAATGAAATCAAATGTTAAACAATGAATGTTGTGTCTTTCATAATTTCTTTAAGTTAAATATAAACAAAGATATTTAGTACGCAAATAGGGTGCAGTCGACTGACTCGATTATTTTAAAGCCTGTCCATCTTAGCAGAACGATGAGAAGATGGTGAAAACAGAAAATTCGTGTTCATATTGCCAAAATGTCTTTTCAACAATCATAGTATGCTTTTTCTACGCCAGCAAAGTGAGCTCTTGAAGGGCGTCAATCTTCAATGGTTAAGATCAGAGGAGCGAGCCAAAAAGTGAAAGTGATTAGCGACTGAAGAATCGATTGCATGCGTTCGGCTCGTGTCGGTGTGAATAGCGAAATGTGTTCGGACCCTGCGAGCCAAGTGTGTCCATCGCTGGTTTATATGGTGGTCCTTTACACACATCCACCAAAAAAAAAGACTGCTGTTGACGGAAAACAGGAATTTGGGAAGGGTTAAACTCAAGCAAGTCTTCCTCGCCAATGGCACTAAAAGTTGGAAAAATACTTGAGTAAATAGTGAAAATTCTAAAATTAAATAAATTTACCTGTTCTATTTGATATTTTATAAATTTTGTTTTAAAAATGTTTTCTTTTTAGAATTTAGCTCCAAGCAATCCCTTTCTAATATCAGTTACACAATTGATGCCTAAATTAAAATACCCTTCATTTTCTGTCAGAGTATTAAGACAGGAATTAAAACAGACTTAACTAAAAGCCGAGTGGAAAAGGTCGCCCAGTGTTCCGTTGCGTGTTTGGCTTGGGTCGAAAAAATTAGACAACTTGTTGTCGCCTATTAAGCCAAATTAAAACCGAATATCTATGTGTATATATTGTTTATACATACTATAACTATTTGTTACTTTTTTTACGCTTTGTTTGTTACAAGCTCGCCGTATATAAATGGCGCAGCTCAATAGCAAAGCTTTTCAAACGCCAACAATATGTCTAGCATTGCATACGATCCGGAGATTGATACGCCACCCAAGCATCTGGATGTGATGTTTTTTGAGGAGGTACTGGAAACTGCTCTACGTACAGCCCAAGTTAAATTATTGGCCATTAATTGTAGTCTGGGTAGCAGTGCGGGTGAAAACTATTGCAGTAAAATTTATCGAGTGAAAATTAAGTATGAAGTTTCTGATCAGAGTGAAAAACAAATAAGCTTCATTGTGAAGACTATACCACGTTTGGAGTCCATTGAATTTGTAGAAGATTTACAGATCTATTTAAAAGAGAAAATCACCTACTATGAAGTTTTGCCCAGACTAGAGCTGCTTGCAAAATGCAGACAACGTTTTGGACCCAAGTGAGTGATGAAAAGCAAATAGAATTTAAATTGTAAATTATGTTTTGTCAATCAATTGTAGACTGTATCAATGCCTAAAGGAACCGGAGAGTACGTTGGTATTTGAGGATCTAAGTCAAAGCGATTATGTAATGGCCTCACGTGAATCTGGTCTAGATGAGGCACATTGTGGTTTAGTTATGGAACGTCTGGCGGAATTTCATGCCACCTCTATGGTTTTGGCAAAGCTGGTAAGTCAAGAAGTAATCAAATTCAAATGGGTTTGTTTTGGAATTTATATTCAAAGTGCACACTCAAACACACTTATGTAAGTTGATGATGTGAAGCTAGTTCCTACATAGAAAGATAGGGTCTATATAATTCTTACAAGCTAATTTGAATGCATGTCAGTCTTGGTGTCAGGTTAATTTCTGCTTTTAAACATTCAACTACTCAATACAAATTTAAACCTTATTTGATATTAATAAAATAAAACAATTTTTAGCAACATTATCTTTAATTATATTAAAAATCTTCATTTGAGATTATTCTCCTAGTTAAAATATCATTGAGGATATAATAGTAGGTAAAATTTAAAAATAAATCAAATGGGGTATCATATTATAGGTTTTTGGGTGCTCCGATTTCATTTCTGGCAATATTTTATAAATCGGGTGGGAGGGGTACTTCTACAACTAGTCCGATTTGGACAATTTTTGCTACACACTTATCTTAAGTGAAGCCCAACATTCTGGCCGAGTTTCGTTAAGATAGGTCGGTTTTCCATGGCAGCTAGAAAATATAAGATTAATTGAGAGACTAACCCAGAAAATAAAATTTCTAAAACCGGTCGAAATTGCCCTACATTTTAGAATCGCCCTAAAAATTTGGTCAAGGGCTGTTGGGACATATTTTCAGCTGGCTGACAGTGGGGATGGTCTATAAAAGACTTAGAAAAAAATTAATTTGAGGGGGGAGAGACGACCGACAATCGTGGCTGTTGCTGGTGTTATTCAGCAATACCTCACGTCAAAATCATACTTAAGAATTTGTGTGGTATAAATTAAGTACTTCGGTATTGAAAAAATATTACTTAAAAAAAAAATGTTATACTTAAATCAAGTATTTTCGCACTTACCGTACTATTGATACCGTTTGTACTTAATTCAAAAAGAATATGTACCCATGATCTGTGCAAAAATATCATACTAGAAAATATGCTCCTGAATAAAGTTAGATTAAGGTGAAGAAGCACGAACAGAATATTGATATAAAATAAATTAGCAATTTCCAAGGATGGAATGCAGACTGATGACAGGTATATTTAGAGATCGGAGGACAATTGCAGGTGATGTACGGAATGATATTTTGTTAATCTACCGAAGCTTTTTCTTCGCCATCCTTAAATCTACATTAACTAATGAGAGCTATACACTCAGAAAAAAAAAGCCAAGAACTGTCAATAGTACGGTTAGTGCGAAAATACAAAATTCTTATTTCAAGTACGATTTATTCAATCCCGAAATACTTGATTTAAGACTGTTTCGGGATATATTAAGTACATTTCGAACTATTTTAAAATCTTTTTAATGTACAACCCGATTTACTCTTTAAACAAATGCAAAATATTATTAATTAAAGTCTAAGGCATTCTAAAGTCAACCCAAATACAATCTTGGAACATAAAAAAAATGCATAAAATAGATGCAAAATGTTCTTGGTTTACGCCCATTAAATTCTAAAGCTATTTCCAATTTGTTCTTGAAAATATGGAAAAATCCACATGAAATGAAATAACCAAAGACTGTACGTCAGAAATCTACCCTCAATCCATAACCAAAGTGTTAGAACCAGGAGGGAGTTTTAAAAACAGATTCGGTTTAAAATAATTCGCTAGCATTATAAGTCTATTTTGTCCTGAATCCAATATATTTGGTACTTGAACTAAGAACGCGCTTTTCTTAAATTGTTTTTCTTTATTCAAGAATGTTTGTTCTCATTTTTATATCATTAACAGTCGTTGTGCGATTCTAGAAATCCAAAGAACCGGTTCGGTTCGGGTTTTTCGGGTCCTTTTAACGGGGCCATAAACCGAACCTTTCAAATTTTTAAGATCCCGAGCCGAACCCGCCTGTATACAAAGAAATGGTTCTGTTTAAACAATAATTTTAGTCAATTTCTTAAGATCTTTAATAACTTTCTCAATACTATGACCGGAAAAACAGTTTTATAGCATATTTAGGTACAGAAACGCTTGAATTGATAATTACAGATGCTTTTTAGAAATCCAATTCATACTGCGACTTCGAGCATATGTCAAGTTTACCAACCTAGCATTTGGAAGACCATTTTAACAACAATCACCTTGATGAGACCTTTTTCCAGCCCTTTCGAAGATTAAAGAGATTAATTTCATGTCCAAAATGACACATGCATATGCTCAAAATGTGATTTATTGTAACGTAAATGATTGGAAATAACGGGCTATAAGCGACTCTTCAGGAAGAGTACAGAGGAATCGCAAAAGACTCGAATGTGAACAGAAATTTCAAAAAAATGATGGCTGGCAGGCACTTTTAAAAGACTTTTTAGAGGACCTATGAACGATTACAATAAGAAATGTGGTCCAGTGGTAATCTGGAAGCGTTCTCCTGAACAAATATATGTGTAAATTTTAACGAATGTAGAGGCAAAAACCTGCCAACTATTTAACAATCTATGAACCCAGATTCAAACCAAAACATTAGGTTGGATTAGTACAGAAACCGGTCCGCGAACCGAATCTTACATTTCATCCTTTTTTTAATTCATCCAAGAACAAAACATACTTGAAACTTTAAGTATCCCGATCGACCAAGTAGTCTGTCAGTCGTTGTGTTTATGAGTGTACCTTTTAACGAAACCTACTCGAATCCAGGGTTCTCCAATAAGAGAGCGCTAACATGTGACTGTGTCTCTCTCTAACACACAGTGATGCATGACTTCGGCCAGCATTCGGTGGGCTAGGGCTGGGGAACTCGGCTTTAATCGAATGTCGCATACAATTTATCTTTGGGAATCGATTAAAACTCTATAATGTACAAGTATTATATGCTATTTTACGGGCCTCTAGTTCAATCTAAATGTTTTACTCACTCATTTGACCCCTTAACATAAATAAATTGAATAAATTAATAAGCCAAACAGTTCTCTTAAGCGATTTTCGGTGGGGTTCTGCAAAAGAATATCAATTCTGGCTTTAAGATGCAATGCATGACAACAAGCATGAATTTTGGGCAATTCCCAGTCGGAAACCAAACTCCGCATAACCGGTCCATGAACCGGATAATTAACTCAGATACTATGAACAAAAGTTCGAACCAAAATCTAATTTCGATACCTCTAACCAAACCTTATAAAAACCTTCTGTAGAATTTCAGAGTTTTTGCAGCCTTAATTTTAGTAAATCCAGTTAGCTGTTAACTGTCCTACTGATTCCTCAAAATCTTTTGTTCTTATTCCCCTTAACCCAGCAATTAAAAATGCTAAAGTTTAGGGAAAAAACTCAAAGGCTTGTACCAATTGATGCTTTAATTAATGTTTTTTTTTTAAATTTGTAGTTTTTTGCTATTGATTTGATTATTTTTACATACTTTATTCATTCATTCAAGCATTAAATTTTGAAAAATCTTTAACTCCAGGATCCACAACTCATTGATGCCTATGGCCATGGCATGCTATCACCTCATGGTCTGGCCAAAGATGATGGCATGCTCATGCGTTTTTTTACTGGCAATGGTAAAGAACTTCATAGCCTGGTGAGTTCCTGGCCTGGATATGAACGCATAGCCGATAAAATAGCCAAATATTTGGCTAATCAGCGTAACCATTTGGTGAGCAGCCAGGCGCCCTTGGAACAGGAGCTCAAAGTGTTAAATCATGGTGACTTGTGGGTCAACAATATCCTCTTTAAATACAACGCCACATCCCAGAAGCCGGATGATTTGATTTTCATTGATTTTCAGCTAAGCATTTGGGGTAGCCCGGGCATTGATTTGAATTACTTCTTCTACACCAGTCTCAATTTGGAGGTGCTTAAGCATAAAAGGCCACAATTGCTGAAGATTTATCATGCCCGATTGGTGGAAACTTTGCTCAAATTGAATATGAAGGATCTGCCAGTGCCCAGCTATGAGCAAATACTGGATGAAGTGCATCGACGAGAGGGCTTCGGTTTCTTTGCCAACTATGGCATATTTCCCACTGTCAGCCAGGACAAGGCCCAGACGGCGGACAACAATTTGGAGAATTTTCAAGATGTTGATTTTACGAAGCAGAAGGTGAAACAAATGTTTGGTTCCAAGCGCTTGGAGCAGACCTTACGCTACACGCTGCCAGAATTTGAACGAGCTGGAGTTTTAGATTAAATGCAGATTGGATGGTCTTACTTACTGTTAAATGTTAATACTTTTATATGCAACTATTTTAACTGTTATTGAACTTTGTTTAATTTGTTATTAAATGATTTGGTTCAGTTATTGATATGCCGCTGCGTTTTCATTAACCGTTGCTTTTTGTGCAGCGAGCTTAACAGCGCTCTATTACTATTTACAGCACATTTTTTACTATGTTATCGAGAGTCTCAGTTTATCGATCTACTGTGGCGCCCAAATTTGAAATAACGTAGTTTCATTCTAAAAATTGATGGTAGTTATTATAAATGGAATGTTTGGCTGCACAATACCAAACATTTATTAATATATTGTTAAGAGCAAATCCTGAAATTTATGTTAGTTGTTGATGCTGATGAAGAATAAATTTGCTTTATGTGGTCAGAGATGATTCCTATGCGTTGCAAATTGCTGGGAAAATTTATATATAAAAATACAATTTTTAATGAATTTTTCTTTAGAATTGATAAATCTTTTTTTAAAAAAACAACTAAGAGTGCTGCAGTCGAAGACCCCGACTGCAAAATACCCTGTTTCAAGTAATGTTGTTTTTGCTCGGATCCTATTGTGGTTTTCAGAAATCAAACTTAAAAATTGACGCTCTGACAGTTTTTCGCGGTTAAGGAAGGAGAAGGAAGAAGAATTTTCCAAATCTGAATCAAACTCGATCTGGGTACGGTATACTCCTACATAAATGCACAAATTGGTGGCTCTATCTCTTATAGTCTCTGAGATCGACACATTCATAAAGACAGACAGACGGACATGGCTGAATCGACTCGGCTGTTGATGCTGATCATGAATATATATACTTTTGGTCGGAGAAGCTTCCTTCTGGCTGTTACATACATTTGCACAACTTCATGATACCCTTTTCCCGTTTTTAATGGGAACAGGGTATAAAAAAACACATTACAATCGGAATGTTTGGGTGTGGCCGCCGAGTCAGAATCACGTCATTGATAAAACTTATATTAAAAATAGAGGAAAGCTAACTTCGGCTCTGCCGAAGTTTAAATACCCTTGCAGTTGGCATAATTTATTTAAATAAACATTTTTAAGGATTTTTACTCAACAATTAAATTTTCGCCTTGAACATTGTTAGCTGAGTGATTTCCCAAACACAGCAATAGATGGCGCGACAACTTTGACCTTTTTCTTGCCAGATTGTTATATGAGACACGCCACCCGCTACCGCTATTTGGAAAAAAACGTCACATCTCCCAAAGTTTTTAAGTTAGATGGTTCGTACCTTCTAAAGATATTTAGCAATCAAGATTATTTATCGATCCGCTAAAGAAATGGTGAAGATCGGATGAACGATAGTCGAGTTATAAGCAAAACAAACAATTATGATGGTAAGAACCGGCCGCAACGGCGATGGGCAGCACTTCACACACTTTGTGGCAGAGATATTCACTTTTTGGGAGGTACAGAGCATATTATAGTCGGCTTATAGCCAACTTTCTTACTTGTCTGACATATCATTGTCAAATGTACATTAAATTACCACAAGACTTATTACCATATAATTTTATTTTTATGTGTTAAAATTATATAATATTATTGATAAGAAATATGACACAAAGAGACTTTTGTTGGTTTTCAGCGATTGTCAGAACTTTCCAAGAATTACTTATCAAGAATATTTGAAGTTATATATTCAAAAATTGTTGTACATATATACTTATCCGACATTTATGCTACACTTAGAAAAAACACATCCTACAGTTTTCAGTAAATCTTAAGTTGAAAAATTTTATGTTACAGTTAGTAGATATTTATTAATATAAATTGTGGCTTAATTTTTAAACGTCAGTCATAGCATTTAAGTTCTTTTTACATTGTTAACGATATAAACAGACAAAAATTTAAAACAAAGAAACATAGTTTTCGATTTAAGCATTGACTAACACAAAAAAAAAAGGAGAAAAGATACATAATTTAATTTACAGAAAAGTTACAAATATTCATTTAAAATAGCGGTTCTATATTTTACCGCCTGTTGTAGAAAGGAGGATAATGTTGTCCAGTTCTTGCCATTTAGCCAATTTATGACGTCTGCTTCTGATAGGAAAGATAGGCAGATGCCTGACGACTTCAGTTGCCTGCAAATTACAGAGGCTACAATCTGTGTTAACAGAGCTCCAGTGCGGCCTGTAGTTTAGACTAAGCATGTCACAACGTGCCCGACATATAATTGAGATTGCTTGAGTGTCATAACGGTCATGAAAATAGTTTAGCGTTTCCAGATTCAGCTCAAGTTTTTTGTAAGTGTTTCGGACCACACTTTGCCTGGCTTAGCTTAGAAAAGAGTCTTTTTCTCTGCTAACAACTTTCGCCAACAGCAATTGGTGAGATCTTTCCCATGATCCGACGCTTTGAAGGTCTATGGATACCTCATGATCCTGAAATAAGGGCAGCCAATTGTCAAAAATTTGCGTTTTTTCCGACAGCATCATAGCAGTGATTGTTTTGGCTAGTCTACAATTCAGCATATCCATAACTTTCCGTATGTATGTTAAGTGGTTTTGCAGACCGTATAAGAATAAAGAAGGCTGTCTGGTTTCTAAGTGGAGCGCATAGTTTGGAGAAGTATCCGTTTGCAATCGCTCCACCTCCTCATATCGGCAGTATCCCCAGACATGAAATGCATAGCACATTACTGATCGAAGAGTGGCTTCAAACATTCTGAATTTAGTGCTCGGCAAAATATGTCGTTTTCCGAGAAAGTTTTTCCAAGTGCTCTGAATTGCTTTCTTAGAGTCTTGCAGTTTTTCTTGTAAGTGAGGTTTGAAGAATGAAAAATTTTATGATATATATGGGCATTTCCACCAAAAGGTCCAACAAGACCAAAAAATTTAAAGTGCTTAAAAATACTCTGTTTTATCAAATTTTCAAGGGGAAACAATTAAATTTAACTAATGTAAGTCAGTCTTACATTTAATCATAACCCATTTTAAAATATTCGGTTTCACGGCTGCGCTAGCGCGAATTTTCTAATTTGGACATTAATATTGCACATTTTTTTTGATAAAAATCGAAAATCTTTCTGAGGGTACAAAGGGTTATAAGAGAATGCATGAGAAACTATGCGCACACCAATCATCTAACATAAATCAACAAAAAAGTGGTTGGCTGCTGGTGAACGTGTTTGATAGAATTTTAAGGCAACAGAGTCATCGATATATTTTTGTTGGCGGAAGTTTTGAATTTTTGGCAACTGTTAGTTAAATAAAATTTAGAACAGACTGTTAAATTTATATGACCGTCGTCAATAGCAGCAACTACTCCTAGAATCCCCTTGAATTTTCCTCAAATCTTTGTTAGCCATTTAAAATTTGTTGTAATCCCGGCGAGAAAATTAAAAACGTTAATTTAGTAATATGAAGAACTCCTGTGTTTTGGCAGCAGCCAAATTACATAACGCTGGGTTTTATTAAGAGTTACTTTCGCTATTAGTTCATCCAGGGCAACGCATAGAAGGGTCTGCAAATGTTCATTTTAATAAAGTATTTAATGGGCAATGAGCTGAGAGTCCTTAACGATGCACGGGACATCATGAAATAATCCTTGACTTTGTCCATTCTGTAAGTTTGTACGGGTCACTTCAAAGAACAACTGGGAGCGCACGCGAGGCTGCTTTGTTTTGAATAGGCGGCTTTTCAAGCTTTCCTCCTCCTCCGCAACATCCAGTAGAGCCTTCAGAGCCTTGCACGAATTTCCGTGAGCTACTTGCGAAACCACGTCCTCTGCCAATTCATTAATTAAAAACAAAGAAGTTTCCACATTCATTTTGTTTTTGTCTTCATTAAATTTCTTGTTTGTTTACAAATGAAAGCTGTGTGCTATCGATAACAAATCACAATCAAGCAATTCTAACAAACTATTTCTTTGATGTATTCACATCTAACACAATCACGAAAATTAGCAATTATGTTTGCACATCATGCCTGTTCACCAGCACAATCTAACAAAAATAGTCGATTTTTTTGTCATCAATTTATGCTGGTGAACGAGCTCTATGTGATTGCAATTAACCGTAAGTTTATAATTCGCATTATAACTGAAACCACAAAAATAAAATGATGGAAAAAAGTGTCGCTTTCGCAATGTCACGTATCGAATCATTTTTTATTTTGAAATAAAAAAAATAAAGCAAATTTTTCGATCAAATAAAATCTAGTATACAGATAAATTATTTCACAACATTTTAAAATTAGTCGCACTTAATGGTTTTGGCCGATCTCGCTGAGTCTTGCTTTTATATTGATAGCCAAAAACACCACTTCCATTTTTTATCGCCTGCAAATCGCTTTTTGATTGGCTTTATCTTGGAACCAGCACTAGGTGTGCTCTACTTTTTTCTCACTAAATAAAGCGCTTCAAAAGTGCTATTAGTTAAAGTAACAAAAGAAAAAATAACTATTTTAATTTCACTTCTATTCCAATTTAAAAACTTGTATTACTATATAAAAAAAAAAAATTTTTTTTTTTGTAATTTTTGTTCGTGATTTGGATTAAGCAAAAGTGGAATAAAAAATGTGCAACTTCAATTGAAACTAAAAAAATACACATTTTTCTATATTTTTTTTTTTTGCCCCGTTTCAATGTCACATCTTCAGTATGCTCTTTTTTATGCCATCCAAAATGGGTTCCAAAAGAACGTGTTAATCATACATTCTTTGCGCAGCGAACGCCGCATGCATGGAATGGAAAAACTCATGCTAAAACACCAACTTTTCAGTTTTGGGAACTACTTTTTCGGTGAAAAAGAAGTTGTAAAGATGTCCATTATTCATGGTGTCAGGTCCGACTGGGATAGTTGGAGCTTTTGGCATGGCTCCTTAGTGCGCTTTGACATCGGGCGTCGTTCTTTAGGCGCAACCAGTTGCAGTATAAGAACTCAACTGGCAGAAATCTTGGCTTCTTAAACTGCGACTGGTTGCGCCTAAAAAGTGACGCCCAATGGCAAAGCGAGCTAAGAGGCCATGCCGTGTGTTTAGTCCCCCGAGGTACTGAGTTCAAGTTACAGTAGCAGCGGATTAATAATAATCATTTTTGTAAGTATTTCAGAAAGAAGAAAATGTTAATAACTAAAACAAACACACCACACTCGCCTCTGATCTTGGTTTTAGATTGATTTTTTCTCAGTGTAGACATTTGCCTATAAAGCAACTGTTCGTGCCATGCATCTCATTAGTCCAAATTGCGACATTATGGAAATACTTTCGGTTTTTTCGACACTCGTGTGTCTTAGTCTCTGTGTGAAATTCTCTCTTAGTGCAACTGGAAATTCGGACTCTGTTCAATATATTAATTTAAACGGTTCACATTTGGAGTACAATGGCACTATTCAGCAAACATCCGAAACTCAAAGGTATAAATTTAAGAGACCTATGTAAATATGGGTATGAAGCAGGGCTTAATACCGGAACCGTTAACCGAAATAAACCGGTTTAAATCAAGTACCGGAACCGGTTTAGAACCGAAAACCGTTTACCGTTATTAATGGAACCGATAGCACCGCAACGAAACCGAAACGTTGGTACCGGTACAGTTTGGGGTTTTTTTACCTTTGCAGAGCGCATCGTAGATTTGGTCACGAGTTGTAGCTCAACCTACAGTATGCTAAAATATTATCAGCGGAACACATTTTCAACATTTGCTCCAGTTTTGCGGCTGCAGATAACGACTTTCTTCTGCACCGGAAAGTGGGCGACTCGTTCGCGAAATTTTACGCATATTAAAACCAGCGGAAGTGGCAACAACTCAACTTCAAGCCGAAAATCTTGTTTCGTCGTCTCTAGCAAAACAGCTACTGGATTCCATTAAGACTTTTCTCGCACTTAAACGTGTTCGAAACCATGAAAACATTCTCAACTGGTGGTCAGAACCCTCCATAAATTTCCCAGAATTGTATGAGATTTCAAAAGTCGCGCTTTTTGTTCCTGCTACGTAGGTTAGCGTGGACGCCTATTCTCTGGCGGAAAATTTATAATGAATCCCCAAACAAGTTGTATGGACTCAACCACATTAAATACAATTAATTTGCTGCGAGCAAATCACAAGAATGCTGTATTAGTTAAATAAGACGTGGACGTTTAAAATTTGAAGTTAAATTTGAAAACTAAAAAAATATAATATAATAATAAATACATGACATAAAGCCCACGGACATGAAGCCCATATGAAAAACTTCGATCACAACTTTGGATATCTCTCAGACTTTCCTGGGCCTTAGGTCGTGGGCGTTAAGTCCGTATTTGGATTTGAATTATTTAACAACATAAATAACACGTATAGAATGTAACAAAAGACTGAGGCTTAACTTTAGTTGCCATTTAGTGATATTCCATCTTATATTGGCTAAAAAACCGCGAATAACTCACCATGAAGAAAATTTTTATAAGCATAACCAACGTCTAATAAAAACGCGAATTGGAGGATTATGGATGGCGGTTTTATGTTTACATATAATTCGAAACACTTTTTTCTTTTAAAACCGCAACTACAGACTGTTTTTAAGTCAACTGTAGCAATTAAAATAGACCGCTACAACTTCGAAGAAAAGTTCTTAAATATTCCTATGGCGGTCGGTGCAACACTATCTAACAATTACAGTGTGTTCCCTATATTTTTTGCAGATTCTAGGCTTTATTTTGAAAAATGGTTACACAATACTGCCCATTACAAGTTTCAAATTCCCATTTTCTTGATTAATGATTTAGATATATCTCAGAGTCTAATTTTTCCAATATATAAAAACCGAAATAAAAATCCGGGTACCGTACCGAAATTAATTGAAAACCGAAATAGAACCTTAAAGCCTAGTACTGAGGGCGTTCGAATTTTCCTTTCGTCACAGTATTTCACATAAATAGAAACACTTTCTAAAAGCACATGAGCATCAAAGCAAAGCCAAGGTGTTTCTAATTATATGAAATACTGTGACGAAAGGAAAATTCGAATGCCCTCAGTACTAGGCTTTAACTGAAACTTTCATTTCGGGACCTACCGGAACCGAAATTCGTTTCGGGATTAAGCCCTGGTATGAAGTGTTATTATTCTGAAAAAGTGGTCCGTAAATGTCTAGTATACCAAGGTATATTAGAGTCGGGCTTGACCGACTTTCATAATTGATTTTAATATTATTTTAATTACTTCAATCGTATCTCATATAATTTTGGATTATTTTATTTTAGGATAATAGAAGAAGTGAATCAGCTGAGCGCGTTTGCTATTGCAACTATCAACAAGGGTTTACCCAACATTGAAAATATGAATGGTGTCAAACTTATAAAACAATTAATCGGCGACAATGCTCCTGGATTCCTTGAAAGTTATACATCCTGTCCACGTGATCTAAATGCAAATGGCATCTATACCATGAATATATGGGGAAAGGAGCCCTTTCCCGTCCTGTGTGATGCAGAAACTGACGGTCCAGGTTGGACTGTGATAGCAAAACGAACAAATGGCACCCTAAATTTCTATCAAAATTGGCAGACTTACAAACGGGGATTTGGCAGTCTGAACGATGATTTCTTTATCGGACTGGATAAATTGCACCAAATAACCAAATCGCAGCCCCATGAATTGTACATACATCTAGAGGATTTTGAGGGACAAACTCGCTATGCCAATTATGATGAATTTTTAATTGAAAATGAAAATCAATTTTATGCAATAACCAAATTGGGACGCTTTAATGGAGATGCAGGAGATTCATTCACTTATAATAAAGATATGAAATTCACCACATACGATAACGATAATGATAAGAATTCCGGCAACTGTGCGATATCATATTCAAGTGCTTGGTGGCACAATAGCTGCTCATATAGGTACATATATCTTATTTCAGGGATGCAAACACTTGTAATTTCGACTGGGGTTCCCTTCGGGGTTCGAACCCTCACTCTCGGCTAGGGGTTCAAGCAGAGTTCGGTTATCGGTTAGGTTCGGGTCTCAACAGAACCCGGACCGAAACGGTACTAGACCGGTTTGCATCCCTGATCCAATTAAAGTATAATTGATATTTTTAACTTATTTAATACTGGTTTATTTTCAGCGGCCTTTTTGGCTTGTATTTGGGTGGACTTCATCAAAATATATTGTCCGCAGGTGGAGTATATTGGCTTCATTGGCGTGGATCATATTATTCATATAAAACCATGAAAATGATGGTGCGGCCCAAGTGTAGCTGTCCACAATAGTTAACTTCAAACAATCAGAAAATGTATAAACAAAATATTAAGCGTTTAAATAAATAAAAATTGCAATCACAAATCCACTTTCGGAGCCAGTACAACTCTATAAACCGGAACTACGCAGATGCGCAGCACAGACTTAAACCACAAGTCTTATGGAGGCATGTTAATTGACACAACCCATCAAAAAAACAATACCGAATTACCATTACAACTCTATTTTTATGAATTCACAAATTCTAGCCTACATAGGTTTCAGTATAATTTGAGTAGATCTAACATGACATTGTCATCTAGTAATTGCTGCAGTTAGGCCTTACGTAAATTATAACTGAGACTATAAATAGTTCTTGATAAAGTTCTCTAAGTGAACGGCTGGTGAGTTCAATTGGTGTTTAACAATTGTTAATTAACATCAAATTTTATACAACCGAGTCTTAAGAAAACAGAAACTAAACCAATCTTTCG
The DNA here is from genome assembly GCA_037044535.1 of Lordiphosa magnipectinata. Taxonomy (NCBI): domain Eukaryota; kingdom Metazoa; phylum Arthropoda; class Insecta; order Diptera; family Drosophilidae; genus Lordiphosa; species Lordiphosa magnipectinata. The sequence goes on from JBAMBO010002422.1 coordinate 58,760, forward strand.
ATGAGGCTTTCTGAAATGACATTACCGACGAGTGTGCATCCGATTTTACTTGGGATGGAAAACTGGCAAGCGAGACTTTAAAAATTAAATACTTAATTAAGTATTCCCAGGTAAATATATCCTTATTTTTGGCTTATAACAGTTTGTATATAACATTTATTTAAGGAAATACGAAAATCCACTGAGCTGTCTCACAACAGGCACAAACAATAGATCAGCGATGGTCACCAGTACCCCCTGGGGGGCGAAAACATTTCGCTATTTACATATATATGAGCCGCACGCATGCCGAAGCTGAGGCCAAGAGAGTAAACTGCCTTTCAGTCGCTGACCAGATGAGAGAAGGGTAGGTAGTACCTTTTTGCAGACCCTCTTCTCTGTTTGCTGCGCTGCTACTGCGCTCCTGTCTTGCTCTGTCGCAGTTACACCATATCATGGCTGTTGGGTGGGAGTGAAACAGGATTCAGTTTGAGACGAAAACGCATGCGCATCTAATTTCAGCATTAGTTGAACTATCCAGCTCTATTACCTTTAACGTAGAATCTTCTAAGAACTCTTGCTTAAAATTTTCATCAAAACTGTACACTTTGAATGCTTTACTGAAGTTGGATGCATAAACTGTAACTGTTCCAAGTATTTGGCTCTTCTCTTAGTTCGTATTTGCTATGAGCTTCAGCTAATATATATATTATATATATCGTAGCAATTATTTCATGTATATGCGAGCACGAGAGAATGACAAAAAAAACTTTTGTTATTGCAATTTCAGATATCGGCAGCTTCCACTTTCACTTTCATACAAACTTTGCAATTTAAAACCGGTTTTCAGTACAAAATTGGTATAAAAATTTCAAAACTTTTGCGAAAGTGAGAATAAGAGCACGGCTGATAGTCTGATTTCCTCTTATCTAGCAGTTTTGTTAGTTTTTGAACAGGAAATGATTACCGATAGGTAAGGTAGGGCTTGGCGAGCATCAACATTGCATCTTAAGAACAACAACCCGCGATGTCAACAACCCACAGCAGAATCCAAGATCAACAATCCACCTGATTCGCTGCCCCCAATCGCTGCTGGATGTATCAACGGCCAGTTGGAAGGCACCGACCGCAATCCAATTACATCGAACCGCTGCACAGCGAATGCAAGCCACATTTGTATTGCATAGAGTTTTATAATTTCACTACCAAAATCCAAAATACGAGTCACTTTTTTTATTATTTCTTTCTGCTTTCGTTTTAAAAATACAATTTCATTCAGGGTCAGTGTTTTGAAAATTGCACATTTCGTTTGTAATTTGTATGTTAAAATCACCAAGAGAATACAAAATATTATGAAAATTCTTGTACAAATTGTGTGTTGATTTGTTTAAATAATTATAGCGTACATAAAAAACTTACTACTTAGCACTAATTAGTTTACTTTACGCTCACAATATTACGGCACGGCACTTTTTCCGCACTTCTTCTTTACAATTTTAGGCTAGTTGCTTGTTGAACCGCAGCAAGAAGTTCCCAAACCAATAAAAAATTATTAATGCTTAATTTAACTACAAACAAAACAAAACTTTAGGCTTATATATGAATATGAATGGTCTGTGCTTTGTTCCGTGCAAAAAAAAAACTTAAAGGTGTTTCTTTGACTTTTTTTGTTTGGGTTTTCTGTGGCGCAGAATTAGCTCCAGACATCCGCGGAGTAACGTTTTTGTGCCTCCATTTTCTTGATATACTGAACGGCATCAGCCTCGCTCATGTTGCCTTTGGTGGAGAGAATTTTTACTAGAATGTTTCTAACATCGACGGCCATGTTCTTGGCATCACTGAAAGAAAAGTGAAAATAGAGAGAGAAATTTCAATGGAAGGTTCTTGGACTCACCCGCATATGTAGAAGTGTCCCTTATTCTCGCCAATCACATTCCAAATGAGATCAGCATCCTGTTCCAACAAATGCTGCACATACACCTTTTTCTCCTGATCTCTGGAGAAGGCCGCCTTTAGCGTTAAGGTTCCCTTCTTCACCCAATTATCCAGCTCAGATTCATAGATGTAATCTTCGCTACGTTTACGGCATCCAAAATAGAGTACCGATTCGCCCACTGTTTTGCCCTCATCGCGCAAAAATTGACGTTCCTGAAGGAAACCACGGAAGGGTGCCAAGCCTGTACCGGGACCCACCATTATAATCGGAGTCTCGGGCTTGGTGGGCAAACGGAACTGAGATTTTCGTATGAAAACTGGTACTTTAACCTCTTCATCACCATCTTTGGGTTGTTTATTCTTCAAATAAGTGGTAGCCACACCCTTATTGGTACGTCCCGTGGGTGTTTGGTATTCAACCAACACAGCGGTGACATGTACATCGGTGGGATGTAACTTGGCCGATGAGGAAATGGAATAGTAACGTGGCTGTAGACGTGGCAACAGCTCACAGACATGATCCAATGGGGGTTTACATGACTTGATATCCTCCAGAATGTGAACAATATTACGGCAAGCATCTTGAATCCAGCTCTGATACTTTTCCTTACCTGGGGAAGCGATGGGAAGAGAAAAAAGAAATGATTAATAAAGCAATCTTTTTGAGGGAAATGTGAAATGGGAACTGCGGATTTTGCAAAAATTAAAAAAATATCTGAAAAATAGAATTATATATGTAGTTTTGTGCTCTACTTATTGTGTCACCCGTTTTGTGATCTTTTTGCTTTATTATCTTATCGGAAATGACTATCTAAACACCATTGAAAATCAGAAATATGTAACCACATTTAAATGAACTTAGAATCATACTTAGGATTAGAGACGAGAAATCTATCTCGAATACTTTCGAGTGGTTAAGTCGTTGAAAGGTGCGATACAGCCTCCTCCTTTCCCTCACACCTACAGGCGTCATTGTTGACGTTGACACCAAGGCGTGCCGCATGAATACCGATGCAGTTAAACGTGGGCCACATGAAACTCGCTACAGCGCAAACCAGATTGCTGAATTTCTAAACAATTTTTTTGATACACACTGCAGTGATCAGGCAGTCGAAATAAGGTGAAGAAAACAATTTGTCATTTGCACTTCTATTGGAAAAGTTATCTCAATCGATTATGTTATGGGTATAGGAGTAGGCTGAATTTGTTTGAGGTTCAATTGTGGTTAAGTTGGCCCCGAATAGCTCTCCTTTCGGGATTTGGATTTTCGTAATCTTTAAGTCTAGCTAAAGAATATCAAAAATATGGGCACCATTCATGCATATTTCAGCACTTGACTGCACCTTATGAAAAGAGTTGATCAAGACTGTTGATTCACCATACTAAAGCTCCATAGAGCAATAGGAGACTTACTAAGCCAGTAAACAATAGCTGTGTAAAAGGCAACATTATAAAATTAATAACGTTAGTTTTTGAAGGTGCAGAGTTGATTTCGGACATTTAGACCTGTTGCCGTTTTCGATTTTGATCAAATCCTGCGAAATCGGAATTGTTAAATGTTACCGCTATCAAATGCCACTTTTAACTTAAAATCAGGGAATCAAACCGAATCGTATTTCGATTCCGGTTTCGGTTCTGGTACGTGCCGAAAGGTTCTGTAAAAGGTTCTGTTTTGGTTCTAATATTATTTCGGTATTCAGTTCGGTACCGGTACCTAGATTTTTATTTCGGTTTAACGGTACGTACCGGTAAGTACCCTTAAAATATAAACGAAGATCGGTCACTGCTTTTGTGTCCATCCAATTTTTTAGCGATGACTTAATAATTATACTCCAAAAAACAAACGTTTTACGCTTACTTGCCCTTCTCAACTTTGTCGAGTTTTCATCATCCTTATTATGAGAACGTTTCTCAGGAAAAATTCTGATGTTTGATGCCATTAATCTGTTTGGGGAAAATACTGATCTGTTTGAATTGTCCTGTTCCTTTTCATACAAATACATGTATGCATCCACATAAGCTTTCACTTTCAACCCGAAGAACCAGTTCGGCTTGGGTTTTTGGCTCAATCGCACCGGACCTTTCAAATTTGTAACCTCCCGAATGTGGACCCGCACCGGATCTCTTCTGATTAAACTGGTTCGGTTCAAAGAATATCTTTAGTCAGGTTTTTCAGAGTATCCAAAATTATCACTATATTTTGACCGCTAGTGCTGAATCGGAGCATTACCATTTCAAAATTATATCAAAACTGAATATTACGACTTCGAGAATGAAATAAAGTCAAGTTGTTAAATGACAAATCAAATCCGTTTATTAATAAATATAGAAGGTGCGGCCCTAGTAGAGAACTAATGAATGATTACTATATTGAATGAGGTCCATTCGCGGGTATTATTAATCGTTTTTAAGAGCTTCGTTAGCTGAAAGCTTCCTTACCAAAAAAATATGCTTTATTTTTTACCAAAAAATATCTAAACGATATCAGAATTCATGAACCAAACTTCGAACCAAATCCTAAGGTTCGATAAGTAAAGGAACCGATTTGAGAAGCGAACCTAACACTTTCCAAGGGGTTTGTTGTTTGCAGCATTGGTCAGAGCTGCTTTCCTCGTTAAGTCTCACTTGAAGAGAAATTTTTGTTCTAAGGTTATCATGATATTATAATGAGGATGCAAGAGACTGGTTCTCGTTTTGCTATATCACACTACAAAAGGTTTGCTGCACCAGACTCTTTTTTTGAAAGCAAACAATATAACCAAATTATCTAAAAGTTCCCCAAAACAAAGTGCCAGCTGTGCAGTCTAGTTGTTGCTCAGAACCGAAACTGTACCGGTACAACGTTTAGGTTCTTTTCGGTCTTTTCGGTTCCAAGAATATCGGTTCTCGGATACCGGTATACAAAAAATTTTAAATATCGGTTCCGGTTCTGGTTCTGAGTTTTAATCGGTTCCGGTTTGATTCCCTGCTTACTAAACCAGTTCCGATCAATCAAATTCATGTTGAAGAATGATAATTTCAAGTTAATCCCAACATTTTAGCAAAGTTTCGTAGACTTTGTAAAGCTTCCATACAAAGTGAATAACAAGTTCCATAGGAAATATTCCTACAACTAGCCCAATTTGGAGAGTAATTAATAAAAAAGAAAATTTAAAAAAAAAAAAATTTTATTCCACATTGCACGGTCAAGAAAAGCGATTAGTGACTTCCGTAAAGATCTAAAGTATTAAGAAAAGACCATCTTAGGTCGGCCATATACTGAACAGTCCAAAAAGATTTAAAAATATGTAATTTTTTAGTCTGTTTGTTGGATTACACTTTTATTTGAATTTTTTTTTGTAAATTAAACTAACCTAGTACCAAAGAATATATGTACCATTAATTGTATAATCTTTGCTAATACACGTTTTCTTACCTCAAGTAACACAAAATAAATCTAAAAAACGAAAAGGCCAAGCTAGCTTCGTCTGTGCCGAAGTTTTTATACTCTTGCAAATGCTGTTTTTGAAATGTCAGAGTTTAAGGACGCATACATATGTATAAATCAAACAAAATTTTAACTAAAACCCATTTTCCGACAGATAAACATCCGATTTCGAACAAATTTTGCGAATCTATTTGAAAGCATATAAAATTAGTAATCAGCGAGCAAAAAGTTTTTCTCACTAAGACCCATTTTTGACCGATCGGTCTTATGGCAACCATAAGATATAGTTACCCGATGTCGATCTAACCTTAATAATGATTTTCTTGAAATCAAAAAATTTGTTTCACTAGGACCCATTTTTCGACCGATCAATCATATGGCAGCGATAAGATATAGATATATAAAATCGAAATTATTTAGATAGGAAATTGTACGCTTTGTAATATGAGAGTGCGTGAGGACATACTACACTTTCTTGTCGACTGTCCCATTATAGCAGAGACCAGGCAATTGTACTTCGGAGGAACTGCTTTTGGAAGGAAGATGGTCTTGGATCTCCTAAATGGATCAAATCCTCTTATATTGCTGCAGCATTAAGGTACAGACACAGAATTATAGCGGAGGATTTTTAAAAAATTATAGATTTAAAAATAATTAAACACAATAGAAATAATAATCAATAATAGCCTCAGGAGTTTGCCGTAATGTAATATAAGTAAGTAATAGAGTAAAAAAAAAAAAAAAATTGGATCTTTAATCTATCTTTATGCTGGGAACGATGCTGTATCTTGCGACGAGCTTGGCAGCCGTGTGCAGTACTGGTATGAAGATGGAAAAAGGATCCGGCTGACGGTTTATATACCATGCCTTTAGTATATCTCTAAACGTGTCTTTTAAATTCGATACACATGTATGTTACAATGAAAAAAATTTTGAAAATTCCATTTAAATAAAGACTACTACTACTACTATATAAGATATTATAAGATACTATAAATGTGCCGTTGTATCAAATAGATTGGGTAAATCAGGTTAAATCGTTCTAATTTGAATCAATCGAGTTAAGAGTTAGTAGAAACTAAAGGTTTGATACGGATTTCCTCGATTGTTTAATACAAAAGAGAACATGTAAAATATTCGAATTCACTTTAGTAAAACCGGAACATGGCAGATCGTCCTCCGATTTTGACCAAAATTTGCATCTGTTTGAAAGCATATGGGCATTTCTCAAATGTCGAATGCGACATTCGTACGCATTCAAAGTGTAGCTAAAGTTAATTTTGGGCAATTGATACGCGACAAGTCGCATGCGACATTTTGTTCCATCATACTTTTTATGTGGTTTCTATTATAATGCGAAAAAAAAACTTTAAGTTTATTGCAATCACATAGTTTCTCATGGTTTCTTGTGCATTCTTTTTTGACCATTTGTACTCTCAGAAAGATTTTAGATAGCAAAAGTAAAAGAATTCTAAAGTCACTTTTATCAAAAAACAAGTGCAAAATTCATGTCCAAATTAGAATAATTTAGCTAGCGCGGCCATAAATCCGAATATTTCGAAATGGGTTATTTATAAATGTAAGATTGGCCTTTATAAGTTCAATTTGACTGTTTCCTCATGATAATTTGATTAAACATAATGTTTTTAACCACTTTTAAATTTTTGGATGCGGGTGACATTTCTGTGGAAATGCCCATATAGTATTACTAATGGCCGAGTTTGAGAACGCTAACTTTGAAAACAAAAGAGACATATTAGCAGCGTGCAAAATTTCAGCTCCATAACTTTAAAACTGAGAGACTAGTTTGCAAGGGTATACAAAGTTATCAGGAACCATCTACTAAAAGCAGCATACAATGCAGTTAGAAAAGCAGTCCGTGCAGGTATCGCAACATTGCTTGATCTTGAATTCCTTGCCTGCAAACCAACGTTCATTGACCCTTTAAAACAGTACATTTCCGACCTCATGGGGTTAACTGTTTAAGCCACTTAATGTACCTGGACTACAACTTATATTTTCGGAGTTTATGCCGGTCACTTTTTAATGTGCTATGATGACCCTTTTGAATCGCTTAGTGATGCTGTCGTTCCAGACTAGTTTCCCCAATCCAAACGAAGCCAAGGTGCTTGAACTTATTTCTGAATTCATCCGTATGAAGATCCATGTCGTAACTACGCCAAGGCCCTGGGAGTATAGTAAAAGTCCGAAGACCAAAGTCATTTCGCTGTAGCTGCCATAATAACGCTGGGTTGAAAATGCTTTTTAGTGGGGAAAAACTGTTTTGTTTTTAATGTTTGCGCTCTTAAACTCCATTATTATTAATATTTAAAGTTGTTAATCTGATTTGCGAAATTTGGTCTACATAGCTAACAGTGGAAAATAGCACACACGAAGATAGCTTTGCTTTCTTGTTTTTACCTACTTTGGGGTTAGGTTAAGCCGTTCGACCCTTTGACAAATTGACCTTATTGATTCGCACTGATTTCGGATTTATATGATTGAAATACACAGTTTTCGCCAAGACAATGCTTTACCTACAGCGAAGGTGAACTATAAATGTTTGCCTATAATAAATTGGGTGTTCCAACATGAGCAAATATTTACACATATCTTTGCCCAATCAAATTCCCAACTTATGCTTACCTTCTGGTGTTATCGAGGCCATACTTCTTAGCAATTCCTTATCCTTCTCATCTGTACAGTATTCTGCCAATTCTTTGAGTATATGCGTACGTGGTATGGCCGTAATTTCCAAATAATGCGTCAATGCTGTACGATAAGTTGTTGGGCATGGGAACGGATGCTTCTTACTGCTATCTGTATCGGTATTGATCAATGAGAATACCGTATCCAAGTCTGCATTACACAATTGTCCCAATTTCTCGACCAAACTTTTATCATTTATGGGATACATGGCCACATGATCACCGGCATCATAGCGCATTTTCGAACCATCGATATTCAGTTCGATATGCATGCAAGAACGTCCGCCAGCCTTGTGCAATTCCCGATTGACTTTGATGGGTGCAAGGAAAGGATTTTTTGCATCAAATGGTGGACGTTGATTCTGCATGGAATGCAGACGTGCAATCTCTCCAGTATATATACGATCTGGCAGCACATCGGGCTGTTCGAGCAAACGATATTGACGTATCAAAACCTCCTCGCCGCCACCCTCAATACCGAAATGATCACAGACAGCGGGCCAGAAGCGATCCTTCCAGGTGATGAAGTCATCTTCAATGCTGAGTGAGAAGAAGTGAGAGGAGTTGTTGTTAAAAAATCAATTTGGGGGCCTGCCTTAGCCTTAACTAAAAATGTATCACCCTCCTCCTCGCACTTACTTGGCATCATCATCACCCATTCCCGGCTCAAACACCCGATTAGCACCCAGCTCTTCCAGTCGTTTGTCCACATAGATAGCCACCTTATTGTAGTGCTCATATGTTTTGTTGCCGAGTCCAAAGACCTATAAAAATAAATAAACAAAAAAAATTGAACAAAATATTTACAAAATGAAATTAGAATTTGTATGTACTCCACGCTCTATTGCCGCATTCCGTGTTTGTTGTACGCTTTTTGCTTTATTACATAAATTATTTAATAATACGAGCAAAGTTCGTCGCCAGCTTCTCAGCTGCGGACGGTGGCGACGACACGTGCCAAGGCCAGACGTAATGACGGCGACAGCAACGCCGGCAGCGCTGCCAACACACGTGTTCAGCATGTTTATCAAATGCGCGTTGCAGCTCAATCAATTTCAAACATTATATTTACACTTTTCAGTCATCGTTTTAAATAATTACAAATTGAGAACCGCAAGACGAAAATTGTAAACAAATTGCGCAACAGATGTGCAAATGAAAAATGTATTAAAAAATACCAAAAGCAAGAATAGTGTTGGCAAAGAGAAGATTATGGCAGTTTGTGACGTCACAAAACAAAGAGCGAGAACGTAGGTAACGTAACGTAAAGTAACGTAGCGTAGTTTTAAACAAATATATATTTTTTTTTACTTCTAAATATTCTATAAATTAATCTAAACATCTAATTTTGTGTAAAATAAGCTTGATAATTTGTGAACTTCAATTTGTTAGCAATCTATTAAACATTTCCATTAGAAATTGGCTTCAAACAATTTGCCAAGCCGGATAAGCATGAGTAATCAATCATATCTATAGAAAATACGGAAATCATCAAAATGCCATTTGAATACGTGGTTATCTGTTTATATCATTTAGAGATACTATTTGTTTACAACAAACTTCACTATACGCTTATAGAATAAACAACTACAAAAATTGTGTACATTTATCGACCAGCCAGAATCAAGTGTCTCTTATCAACGGGCCAATGTTTGATAAGCGTAACGCATGCCGTTTTTTTGGCCGCTTTTGAAGGCCAGATAGCAACCAGGCGACTCGTGTAATCGCATTTCGCTTAGATTAGTTTGATAATAGTACTTACTGCATAATTCAGACCGGTTAGATCCACATCACCATTGGTGATCCATTCATAAAATTCCATGGCATTGTCTGTGGGATCACCCTCACCATAGGTGGCCAAACAAAAGACAGCCAATGAATTGGATATATCTTTTAATTGTAATAATTCCTCCATATCACATTCCTCGGGATCGGCTACCATGCCTTTGAGCCGATAGCGTATACCTTCTTTGGCCAAACGACCGGCAAATTCTTCACCAGTTCCTGTCTGAGAGCCATAAAAGACAACCAGACTACGCCCGGAGGCTTTCAGTTTTTTGATAAACGAATTATCTGCTGCAGTCATGGTGCTCACTGTGGTGGGTCTAAAATGATGAAGGGAAAGAGAGAGAAAATTAGATAGTGAAATTAGTTAAATTCCTAAACATTTTTTTGGCAAACCTTTTAAAAAATAAAATTTAATTATACAGAAAACACATATTTAAAAGTATATGCTAGATTGTGTATGGTCAGGAGCTGGCTCAGATTTTTCTATTGAAATAAACGATTTTTCGAACATAAACTTGAACCTAACGAAAAAATTGAATTCAAAGTACCTTTCTTAACAACCAAACAACCAATCTTTGAACCGGACCATTAACCGAACCTTTCAACTATTTAACCTCCCGAAACTAAGCCCGTACCGAACCCTATATATCAAAAACAAAAAAAAATGTCTGCCTCAAACAATCATTTAAGTCAATTTCTTAAGAACTTTTATAAATTTCTCATTATTATGACCGGGAAACATCATTTTAAGGTACAAAATCGCTTGAAATGATAACTAAAGATGTGAATATTGCAATTACAAAAAGGAAAAGTGGAAAGCAAATCTACATTAAGGTAAGTATACCTTTCAAAATTAAAAGAATGATAGCAATAAGGATTGTGTACCATTCAGATTGACGGTTCACATATGGGCATTTTCAAACTGATGTGACGTTACGTTTGTACGAAAAAATGTTTTTAAAAAAAAGAAAAATCTTGGATTTTTTAAAAAGATTTCTTTATATTTGGATAGCAATTAAGTAGCACTACAATCTGCAAAAACAATGACATCATTCGACTGTAAGGCGTAAAAGTTATAAGACAAAATATGTGCTGGCGTGACGTTACAAAAAACTGAAGTTAGTCTTGAGTTGTTTTAGAAAATTGCACTACTCTGCGAATCAAGCAAAGCTGTTTGCACAAAATTTTGATTTAAAAGGATTTGAAATAATACAAGTTTATTTTCCGGGTTTCAAAAATTTTTTTTTTTACGTTTTTGACGTGATGTTACCACACGTTACGTAACTTCAATTTTCTTATTATATTTATGTTGTTAAAGCAAAAACTTTCAGTTAATTGCAATCACATAGATTTTTATGGTGTCTTCTTCAACAATATTTTGTAAATGATTTATTGACCTGGAGCCTGCTAAGACGTTCGATGATCCAAGCTCGAATACGATATTATTAAGCCTCTAAACTTCTTTTTATGAATAAAATCTTTGTTTGTTTCAATTTAAGTACATGTTATCTGAATTAGCAAAGATAAAATTATTCATGAACCCCGAGTTCATCGTATTATGCCTTCAGAAGGCTCGAATCAATAATGTTATATCACTAGATCATCGGAAAAGTAGATGATCACTTCAATAAACTACACAAGGCAACAAAATTAGACTTTTTTTTTAGTTTATTGAAGGTGTGGTGGTGATTCTTAATGATTTCATATGCAGAACACGAATCTGTTGTTGGAAGTTTTGATATCACGGCTCGATTTGAGGGAAACCGATACTTTTGTTTTGACTCTCTTCATCATTATCGTAAAATACTATTTCCCAACTTAAAAAAAAAAATATCATAAATAACTAGCGAAGATATAACAAAATTTTCTACAGCCCAATATTATGCAATGCAAAAACAGTACAGCATGCTAAATCTTTTAGAAGAATTCTTATGCAAACTTTCAAAAACACGCATCGCATACTTATGGGTGTCATTTCTAACACCTGTATTCAAAATGGAATATTTTCGCATTAAAAAATCACAGAGCTGTTTGCGACAATTTATTTTAGAGTTTAGAATCGGAACTTTACGATCGTGTCAAATCAAACGGATAGAAATATATGCATTTTAAGCTCAAACTACCAAAAGCAGATTCCTGTGCTGCATACGAAAATCATCCTTCTATAAACTGAACCATCCAGGCTCAAAAAAAAAACGTTCAATTCGAAGCGTTTTGGCAAACTATCTACAAAACGAGCTTTAAGGGTTCGAAAACTTCTACGGAATTTCAGAGGCAGCAGGCCTTGACCCCTAAGTGTTTGCTAGAAAGTAAGAGCCAATTAAAATGAGAGTTGAGTATCTTTAGGTACTTTAAAGAGCTTGGCACGGAACGGAATTCCTGTGGGAGTTAAGCGGGACCCAAGATTTCTAAATCCTCAAGACCCGACGGTAATAATTCATGATTCCGACAATTTAATAGGGTTTCAAAATATTTTCAAAGAATATTTATAACAAAAATAAAAAATTTAAGACATTTAAACTTTGAGGGGCGGGACCAAATGCATAATCTGAGATCGGGAAGGTAATCAATTTCCATTTAAAGCTCCGTATCGAAATTTGATTTGTCTGGGCAAGGGAACAACTGTGTATCTACTGATCCTAGCCAAATTGCACGTATAAATTCTAAATTCGATCAACTTACTGTATGGAATAGCTGCGTACTGGTTCCTCCTCCTTCTTGCGGCTTCGTAGAAAATAAAATGCAGCTCCACCAATTAGTACGGCTAGCAGGGCCACATCGAGTAATCCCAAAAAGGGTTCATCTCCACCAGCAGCTGCAGCAGCAGCAGCAGCGGCTGCTCCATCAATGATCTGCTCACTGGCCATGGTCTAAAAGTCTAACTGCAAATAAAAATAGAGACACAAAAGCACATGTTTAAGTTTTTGTTTCGTTTTGCTATTGGTTTTTGCATATGATTTGCATTTGATGGGGCACTTTGATCACGCACTTTAATGTATGCCACGTAAGCTTAGATTTACTTTGTGTGTGTGTGTGTGTGTGCAAAAATAGTATGTATTTTGCATTGAGTGGTGTAACGGTAAAGTGCTTCCGCACTTGCTCTAACGGTAAATGATCTCACACTTGTTTGACATTGAAGGTTTTTTAATCGTAATTACCTTGAGAATATTATAACTAATTTTTGTTTTATTTTTATCAAAAAAATTGCAGTTAAGCAATTAATATGTTTAATTTTAGTTGTTTTAGTTTAGTAATCAATCCATTTGTGTTTACACACGTCCGTTCCACCTTAAAGCGCACTGTTAACTAACCGCTGGCAGCGTTGCGACAAAGCTTATCAACGAAATGGGGAAACTTGAATATTATCACCTAACAATCGATTAGAATTGGTGAGTGATGAAAAATTTGAAACAACTTTTGCAATTGTGAAGAGGCTTTCTTGTACAGGATCATTGACCGTTAGTTTCAACATATTATGCGGGTTTTGCATCTTGTTTTTTTTTTTGTCTGACCCATTTGACCAGACGCGTCTTTTGTTTTGCAAATCTTCTACAACATAAACAATGGACGTTGAGAGAAGTATTTTTTGAGGGTTTTAATGGTATGTTAAGTTAACAGAGCTGGCAGCAAAAATTTTGTAATAAGCAATGCTCGCAATGGAAAAAATTTGTATATGGGTTTAAGCGACCAATCAACAAAGATTTATTACATTTTTGGGACCCGGAAGGGTCGTCTCATGAGCAGACTCATTTGCAGTCACAATTTTTGCGATTATAAAATGATTTTCGGCACAAAATTGGTCTCAGAATCCCAAAATCCCTTTTATCAGTACCGAAACAGAAATAATTATATGGGTTAATTTCTGTTTTTCGTCTACTCTACTAGAAACAAGAAAGAAAGTCGGTCAGGCCCGACTATAACATACTCTGTACCTTTACACTCGCATTTTCTCAGGAGTCGAACGGCCAGTTAACACCCCGCGCACAACGCGGTGCGCTCTCTAAGTTTCTCTCTCTCTCTCTCTCTTTCTCTCTCGCACTAAGATTGCCTGTGTTGAACGGTTAGGGTATGTTGCTGTGGTTGTTGGTGGAGTGGGTGGGTGGTGTTAACTGGCCATTTTTTGCCCATAACTTGAGTATCGTTCATCCGATCTTTATCATTCCTTCAGCAAATCGATAAATAATTTTGTTTACAAGGTATCTCTAGAAAAAACGAACGATCTATCTCCAAAACTGTAGGAGATATGCAGTTTTTTCCAAATTGCGCGGGCGGGAGGGGGCGTGGCAAAAATTGAAAATAAACTTGATCTGCCTGCAAGTATAAGAAATATATGTCCCATACATGTTAAACCTCTATCTCTTACCATCTCTGAGATCTCTTCGTTCATACGGACGGACGGACAGACAGACAGACAGACAGACAGACGGACAGACGGACATGGCTATATCGACTCGGCTGTTGATGCTGATCAAGAATATATATACTTTATAGGGTCGGAAACGATTCCTTCTCCCTGTTACATACTTTTGCACAAACTTAATATACTCTATGTACCTTCGGGAATCGTAAATTTATGTGATGTATGTACCTTAGACTGCCTTTTTGATGTAAAACATCTTTAATTTCGGTACGGAAGATTTTAGAAAGAGTAAAATTTGACGTCATTCATATTTTGTGTTGTTGTTTTGTGGATTGTCCCGGCACACATACACTTATGGGAAGGAGGGTAAGCCGTGACTTAAGAGTGATTTGATAGTGACGAAACAGTGACGAAACAGTGACTTAACAGTGACTCAACAGCGAGTAAACAAGACATAACACGGAATTAACACGGACTTAACAGTGACTTAACTGGGTCTTAAAAGTGACTTACCATTGACTTTACAGTGACCTAACAGTGACTCAACAGTGGGGGAACAGTGGGTGAAAAAAGAGTTTTAAATTATTTCTATGTTTTGCTATTTCAAGATTGAAATTATTATTTTTGCCTGTTCCCTTGCGACTGTTGTTTTCATTGATCTATGAACCAGCACCATAAACAAGACTTACAGAAAAAAAGAAAGAACACAGCAGCAAGTTATCTTGTTGGTATTTCTACTCCCTTCAAGTTTTCTTCTTTTGAAAGATTGCCATTGCAGATTTATATACCATAAAGAGAACTTATGGTTTTGAAAATAAGCCC
This sequence comes from Lordiphosa magnipectinata, assembly GCA_037044535.1. Taxonomy (NCBI): domain Eukaryota; kingdom Metazoa; phylum Arthropoda; class Insecta; order Diptera; family Drosophilidae; genus Lordiphosa; species Lordiphosa magnipectinata. The sequence continues at coordinate 73,779 of JBAMBO010002422.1, forward strand.
TTAAATTAGCATCATGTTTCACATCAAAGCCTCGTGAGTGTTGACACGACAGTGCCATTCTTTTTTATACTATGTACCGAAGGTACATAGAGTATATTAAGTTTGTGTAAAAGTATGTAACAGGGAGAAGGAATTGTTTTCGACCCTATAAAGTATATATATTCTTGATCTGCATTAACAGCCGAGTCGACATAGCCATGTCCGTCTGTCCGTCTGTATGAACGCACAGATCTCAGAGATGGTAAGAGAAAGTGATTTGACATGTATGGGAAATATACTTCTTATTGTTGCAGGCAGATCAAGTTTATTTTTAATTTTTGCCATGCCACCTCCCGCCCCTGCAATTTGGAAAAAACGTCATATCACCCACAGTTTTCCTGATAGATTGTTCGTACCTTCTAGAGATATATAGTAATCAAAATTATTTATCGATTTGCTGATGGAATGATAAAGATCGGATGAACGATACTCAAGTTATGACCAAAAAAAAACGGCCAGTTTAGTTCAAACTTTGTGGCCTCGCGGCCTTTAAAACTGGAATTTATTTTTTTGTTTGAAATTGTTTAAGTGAACAGCGCAGAATAGTAGAAATTGTGCAGTATTATACGACTTCGCATAAATATATATTAAGTAAATATTATATTATTATAAATAATATTGTCTTGGTTGTATTAAAAACAAATTTTTTCAATGGTCATGGTACCCTTTTGACAAATGTTATGACTTCAAATCAAGTCTACGCCAACTACTGAAAAATTAAAAATTTAAGCAAGGGCAACAGTACGTATGAGTGATAGACTTTGAATCCAATTCGCAGACGCTAACACCCATTTAAAAAACAAAATTTATTTTGTTATGCCTTTTTTACAACAAAACGCGTCATATAAGGTCACAATGACCTTACAGTTTTCCATACATCAAATGTACACACTCTAATGTTCATTTTCCCTTCTTGAAATAAGAGAGCACATTTGCTAAGGTTTTTGCCTGGACATAACAGGCTGTGGCTTCTAATCAATCATCTGGATCAGCTACTCGTTTGAAAGAGGTTTTCTGTCAGCATCGAGCAAGTCAAATCACCGTATATTAAATCTAAACCAACTAAAACCAATATCGTTTGCTAAAGCTGCTTTTGCACTTTTCATATATCTCTAAATAGTAGGTTGTCAAACTTCTCTAAAGAGAATCTCTTATCAAATTGATCTTGTCAAATTACATTAAAAAAAAGAAAAGCTAACTTCGTCTGTGCCGAAGTTTTTATACCCTTTCAAATGCTGTTTTTGAAATGTCAGAGTTTAAGAACGCTTATATAAAAATCTAAAAAAATTTTAACTAAAACCCATTTTCCGACAGATAAACATCTGATTTCGACCAAATTTCGCGAATCTTTTAGAAAACATATCAAATTAACAATCGCGGAGTTGAAGAAAGATAAAATTTAAAACAGAAAAGTTTTTTTCACTAAGACACATTTTCCGACCGTTCGGTCGTATGGCAACCATAAGATATAGTCACCCGACGTCGATCAACTTTTTCAAATTAGTTTGAAAGCGTTTAATATTAAGAATCACCGACTTTTAGAACGATTTACTTGAAAACAAAAAAGTTTTTTTCACTAAGACCCCTTTTCCGACCGATCGGTCCTATGGCAGCTATATGTTATAGTCATCCGATTTTGACCAAAATTTGCAAATCTGTTTGATAGCATATAATATTAATAATGGCCGATTTTAAGGCCGCTAACATTGAAAACAAAAAAGGTTTTTTTCACTAAGACCCATTTTTTGACCGATGGTTCCTATGGCAGCTATAAGATATAGTCATCCGATCCGGTCGGTTCCGACATATTAGCAGCGTGCAGTAAAAAGAAGACTCTGTGCAAAATTTCAGCTCGATAGCTTTAAAACTGAGAGACTAGTTTGCGTAGAAACAGACGGACAGACAGACAGACAGACGGACGGACAAAGCTCAATGGATTCAGCTCTTCGCCCTGATCAAGAATATATATAGTTTATGGGGTCGGAAATGAATATTTCTATGCGTTGCAAACTTCTGGGCAAAATTATAATACCCTTTGCAAGGGTATAAAAATTGAAAAATAATAATTACTCGTCAATTTTTATAATATAAATTGAAAATAAAAATTGAACTCAAATATCTTTTGAACTGAAATAGCCTGATCATATATCGACCTATATGTATATATGATCGGCGCAATACTACCGTTTACGTTGATATATAATATGTATATGAAAAAATTGCAAAAAAGCGATTTTTTTCCTCGTTTTTCCATTTTTTCATTTTTGCCGATTTCTGATATTGTTTATAAAATTAACAAAAAACTTTTCTGCAAAACCGCAAATTACGTTTTGGTGGACAAGTCAAGATTTAATTTCGGATATTTTTTCAATTTAATCAAAAATGGCTAGTATTAAAACCGTTCGGTTTGTAAAAGAATGACCCGTATTTACTTGCATTTGTACATATTGTATTATATATCAACTGAAAGGTATTATTGCGTAGATCATATATACACACCTGATCATATTAATTGGTACACACCGGAATTTTTTAATTATAGATGGTTTTTTCGTACTTTTAGTGTTGACAACTTTTTAATTTTTGGTTTTTTGTTGTTCTCAATGTCTGGCCACACTGTGACAAAGAGTTGAAAGAGGGGCTGCCCCGTATATCAAAGCTTTTCTATAAATTGCGAGTCCACCACACATTTCGCCTGATTATAATAATAGGTACAGTCTCCGTTTCTCACAAGTATCAAGTTAATAATTTTGTAATCAGTGATCTTTTGGTAACTAAAGGTAAATTAAGTATAGCTCCTGTCAATACAAAGAATTCAATAATTATTTTTTTCAGAAAAAATGGGTCGAAATTCTCATTGTACTAAAGAAGAAGCTCGATTGGTTCTTAGTCTGAGAAAAGAAGGCAAATCTTTACGAGCCATCGCCAAATTAATGAACAGGTCTCATAATTTTGTTAAAAATGCATTAGAAAGAAACCCAAAACAGGAACCCGTGGAAGGCCACAAAAATCAACAGAAACCCTTGACCACTACATAGTCACTTTGAGCAAAAAGGACCCATTTAAGTCATCGAAGGCTATTGCAGCCGAAATTGGGAATTCAGTTAGTGCTCCAACTATCCGAAGACGACTACAAGATGCCAACCTACCAGGAAGAATTGCCAGAAAAGTCACACTTATGCGCAAAAAAAATATCACCATGAGGCAAACTTTTGCAAAGGACCACAAAGACTGGGTAGGATGCACCGGGGAGAAAAAATGGAGAAACATATTATGGAGCGATGAAACCAAGATTAATTTGTTTGGGAATGACTGTAAAAGGAATGTTCGACGCTCTAATGGAAAGGAATTCCATCCACGGTTTACAAAAAAACAGTTAAACATGAAGGTGGCAATATAATGGTATGGGGTTGCTTCTCCTGGTACGGCGTAGGTCCAATTTATCAGACTACGAACAAAATGAATGCTGAAGAGTACAAATCCATATTGGAAACAGTTATGGTACCGTATGCTGAGGAAAATGTGCCATTACGTTGGGTATTTCAGCAACATAATGATCCTAAACACACATCAAGGCTGTTATCTAAATTTTTCGAGGACCAAAAAGTTGACGTTCTGAAGTGGCCAAGCCAATCCCCCGACCTTAACCCCATTGAAAACTTGTGGGGAGACTTAAAAAAGAAATTGGCAAAGCATTCATTTTCAAATAAACAAAAATTATGGGATGGTGTCCAAAAACTGTGGTATGAGACACCAGTAGACCCCTGCCAGGCTCTTATTAAAAGTATGCCAAAAAGAATATCAGTAGTGGCCAAAAATAGAGGTGGATACACTGGATACTAAGTTAGGAAATACTAATTTACCTAAAAAAAAGAACACAAAATAGAAATTAAAATGTTTTTTCTTACCAACACATGAAGTGTACCTATTATTATGATCACACTGAAAACGTATCTGAAACACAAAATAATCTCTTTTATGTTATATTATTATTCCATGTTACAATTAAGTTTATTTTATTAAAAACAAATAGTTTAAGAACCAATGAGAACAAATCTTAAGTTTGAAACAATGAATAAAACTGTTTTCTGTTACCTTAAAGTCAGAGTTGATGTGTGTACCTATTAATATGATCAGGTGTGTATAGGTCGATATATGATCAGGCTCCTTCGGTTCAAAAGATATTTGAATTCAATTTTTAATTGCAATTTATATTATAAAAATTGACGAGTTTCAATTTTAATTTTTTTCAATTTTAAATAAAAAAAATTGAAAATAAAACTTATGGTTTAATTTTTATATAAAAATTGAAATATAATAATTATTTTTGATTTTTATTATTTAAATTAATTTTAATAATTCAAAAACAATTTTTTTTTAAAAATTAACAAATAATTTTTATTTCTTAATTTTTTTAACAAAAAATTAAATTCGTTACGGTCCCTGAAAAAAAACATTTTCCAAATATTTAGAGTTATTTGCTTTGCTATTACACTATTTTCAGAGAGTCGTTTTAGAGATATATGACAAGTTTAAAGGCAGCCTAAGCTAAATATGTTTTGTCGAACTTCTCTTCCTGAATTAACTTCAAAATCATTATATTTTATGCATTCTGGCCATAATTGCATCCAAACAAGGTTCATTGTGGTTGATTTTAATTCTTTGCCTGATTCGCTATTGTTGTGCATACACGTTATCTCTGATGTTGCAGTTTTTCCAAAATTGTTTTACCATCGCTTTGCAGAAAAGTTTACGAAAAGTTTTGCGGAAATAATAAGCCTTGAAAGTTGCTATAGTTGAATCAGAGCTGTTCTATTATTGATAAGGTACTCAATCTCCATATTTTCTGTTAATATGGGTAAATGCCTTGTTGCTTTACTTCTTTTCCTTAAAATATTATTTTACTTCTGGGCAAATGTAATTTTTAAAACAGTCCTTGAAAAGAATCTTAGCCATTCAACGTTTCTTATTGAATTTTTAAAATATGGGCAATTGTTTCTTGTTTCAGGGCCATACAGTCGTTGTACACATTTTATTACAACTTTTGATTAAAGATTCGCACTACTTTATGAAATCGACAGATTACAACTTTCAGTCATCGAACCAAAACCTACTGATCATATTGAAGCTGCGCAGTGCGCTACCTTGTAGTTATTGTATCATGAACTTAGAGATACCGGGAGAGGCATTTGTTAGTAATAAATGTTTGATCACCGATAGCCATCTATTTCAATGCCTTATTGAAATTTTTTTGGGTTCCCTTACCTTTAAAAACCAAAAAAAAAATATACTTTTCCACAATTTGACTGTTTTAGTGACCTTTGGATTATTAATCTAAGAACTTTTTAGCAGGCTCTAGGTCAATAAGTTATGATTGTACTTTTCCGCCAAATTAAAGGAAAAATATTTTCTGACAGAAAATTGGTAAGTCCTAGCTCCTATAGTCTCTGAGATCTAGCTGTTTAGAAGGCTACTAATGCTGATCAAGAATATATAAACAGAAACTTAGTGTAGCCCATTCACTCTACACAAGTAATGGGTATTTAAAAACCATAATTACCTACTTCATTTCAAGGGAACATTGACGACAACGCATTGCACCTTGAATGTGTCTCTCTTTCTTCCCAACAAATGCAACGCCTTTTGGTGTCTACGTGTGTATTTAATAGTTCTTGTTGTTGCTGTGGTCAAACCAAATGGCAAAAAAATAAATATTAAACACGACGACGACAGCGACGACGAATCCACGACGCGTATGCAAATTATTTGATATAGGATTAGGAAAGGTTCAATTAAAATGAAGCAATATCAATGAGCAAATTCAATAGCAGACGACGAGACGGACAACAAGTGAGACAGGGAGGGGAAAGCAAAAAAAAAAACTGTTTTTTTTTTTTTGTAGGTCAGCACATGTGTGACGCCATTTGGTGTTTGGGGTTAAGGAAAGTGATTTACAAGCATTTGGCGGGGTGTTGAATTAGTTTTTTTTAAAGTGCAGGAGAAAGCATTAGACGAAGCACAGCTGTAGGTAATGAAAATATATAATGATTTTGGGAGTCTAGTAAAACAGTTCTAGTTCTCTAGAACTCGCAGAGGTTCGGAGAAATTTCAATTTGGACCTAGGATTTTACTTTGCACACGCACAGAACACATATGTGATATCGAAATTATTTCCTTAAATTTCCCTGACATTCATTTGTATGGCCCTTACTTTGTGAGGTCTAGTCCAGGAGTGCCCAGAAGTCCCAGCGAGCAATATGTGCCTTTTCGGACACTTTCTTATTAGCATTCACCGTCATAATGTGCACAAAAAAAAGTGTCTGGAATAAGCGTTTTTCTCTATAAAAACGGTCGCACTTAATGTGGAAGTTTTCTGAGTCTAATCTGACTCTTTTCTGACACAGATATAAGTGCTTTTACCCTCCCAATGAAGCATATAAAAATCTCCTAAATAACACATAAAAGTTACTTATCTAAGCATTTGAAGGGCTACTGAATCGCCTTCTGAAAAGCTCTTTTCAGATGCATTTTAATTCAATTTATGTGTTTACTCCAAAAACGCCCTTAAGCTCGGCTCTTTTCAGACACATAATTTGGAGCGCTCCGAACTTGGCTTGCTGGTAACACAAATGTACAACATATATCTCAAGCAATAACAACAACAAGAAGTATAAAGAGAAAACCGATTTTCATTTGTGTGAATAAAAGCGCTCGGCCACAGAGAGCGAGGCGTGCGCTAACTACGCATTAGTAACATTGTTGTTGCTTTTTAATTTGCCAGAGACATAGGAGAGAGATTATATGATGTAGTTGTTGCAGGCGCGAACCACAAAACCTTAGCTCGGAAACAAAGAAAGGAAAGCACGCATATGAAATTGTTGTTGCTTTATGTAGGTTTATGGCGCGCGTGGACCGTATACGCGGGAGCTATTCCAACAAGGGCTTGGGCACGCCTGGTTCTAGACTCTAGAATCTTTGATTAAACTCATAACAGAAAACTGTGAGAGGGAAATCACGTTTTTAGTACCAGCCTTTTCAAATTAGGGCTGATTTAGTACACAGCTGAACTGAAGGGCAGATTCACAGAAATCTTGTGGTACAGACTGACTGACATATAATCAACCCACAGCCCAGGCCGCTTATCTTAGACCTCCGCAAATTTTATGCTATTGATTTGAATATCGCAATGCAAAATAATTAAACAAATGAAGTTTCAATTTTGTAAAATCCACCCAAGGGTTTGGAAAATAAACTAAAAACTTTCGATGGAAAATCTTTTTTTAAATCGATTGACTTAAAACTCGGTTTAAAAACTACAGCGGGACAGGATTCATATAGGATCTGAAATGAACTACGTTCCCGGGAGGTATATTTTAAATAGACTTGACGGGACAGAGCTTATTTTCTTATACTAAAAATTTCATGTACGTTAAAACTTTTTTTTCGACCCCTTGGGACTGTAGGGGAAGGTATTTATTTATTGTAAATGGGATTGATCTCTAATACGGCACACTGCTTGTACCATGCCAAAATTAAAAATTTCCTGACGTTTCTTCAATTTGTTTTCTTTGGATCTTTCAGTTGTTTTTTGTGTAGTTCACTGAATGCCAAAAATGTAGCTTGATTAGGGGTTCTATTAGAAAGCTGGACATGCTCTCACCAAATAGATGAAGCATAAAACATATGTACATTGTGTTCAGTGCCAAGCCGGGAAGCCCATAGCCACCGTTGGTCGAAGTCACTTATGTCATTCACACAAACTCGAACCGAACTAATTTTATGTTTGTGAATCGGTGAGCACTGAAAAGCAAGCCACACAGTGGGTATCCCGGCGGTATTTCCGACCCCAGAATATGAAATCAAAAATGAATTCGTATTCTAATCCTTACAAGCTTTTAAACTCGGTCAATCGGGTAAAAAATGGTTTTTTGTCTGCACAATTTTTCGGTCATTTTCACACCCTAGGGGTGGATTTTCCAACATTGGAATATCACATTTAAAATTTTTGCGCATTCTATCCTTACAAACCGAGTTTTAAGTCAATCGGATGAAAAATAGTGATTTCCATGCCGAGTTTTCCGGGTATTTTTACACCCTAGGGGTGGATTTTCCGACATCGGAAACTAAAATCACAAATTATTTGGCATTCTATTCTTACAATCCGAGTTTCAAGTTAACTGGGGGAAAAAGAGTTTTTTCCGGCCATTTTCCTCATTAGCGGATATTCCAAAATCGGGAAAATACGTGTCGAATTAAATTTCAATTCAAACTTTATCGACGCTTGGGGGTGGAATTTTCCGAAACCTCGTCTAACTGCTCACTTTCAACACTAATGGAAACTCTTGTCCATATTTCAGCATTCAATCTTTTACCGTTCGCGCTCTGCGTAGATTGCCAATCAGTCAGTCAGTCAGGTCACACTCTTTAATGTATAGAGTAGATTTTCAGATTCAGGAAACAATTAGTTTAACATTCTTTTTCTCTCGTACACAATTTGAATTTACAATTTGTTTGAAGATGTTGACAAAATATAAGTATCTAACTATTTTGTGTATATACTGTAAAAGCGTTTACAAATGCATAAAAATATTTGTGTTTGTAATCTATTAAAATACACACATTAATTGCTAAACCCCAAGGATTAGCTACCCTAAGTTTAAAAGATAGCATATCTTTCCCACTGATAAAACGTTAGAATTACAAACTGGAAAAAAAAGAATGAAAAGAAATTTTTTTCAATTGAAACTAATTATATAAAATTTCAGTATAAGCCGTTAGTAAATATTCCTAAGTTTAATTTTGGTTCAAGTAAAAGATTCCAAAACTTCTAGAATAGATCTTTATATAATAGCTTAAATAAAACGAGAGCGTAAGTTAAAGTGGGCTCTAACCGACTTGTATAATTTATATAAATTAAGGTTTTAAATAATTTTCGTCGAACATTCTTAGCTGAGCTATTTCCCAGACTCAGCAAAGGATGGCGTCACTACTTTGAGCATTTGCTTACCAGTTTGTTATATGGCAGCTATACGATATATTCATCAGATTTTGATCAAACTTACTAATAGTGTGTGGAAACCGATAATATTCATAATTGGAAAGCTGAAAGACGCAACCATTGAAAACAAAAAATTTTTTCTCACTAGAACTACTTTTCCGACCAATAGTTCCTATAGGAGCTATATGCTATAGTTATCCGATCCGGACGGTTCCGACAAATGTGCAGCGTCTTTGTACCAAAAGACTTCGTGCAAAGTTTAGTTAAGATAGATTTAAAACCGACGGAGGAGATTGCATAGAAACAGACGGACATGGCTATATCGTCGTGCTGATCAAGAATATATATACTTTATGTGGTCGGAGATGCTTCCTTCTATGCGTTACAAACATCTGAATAGTTTTAATATACCCTCTACAAGGGTATGAATATGTTTGTTTGCAAAAAATTAACGGCAGTCTTTACCAATTCTGATGCCGCATAATTTGAATCAATGCAGAAGCCTCAGTCGGCTTGATCGAAACAGTGGTATGGGTTCAAGGATCTGCAGACCAGTTCCTATGGTTAAAGAAGTAATGAACCACTTCATTATTGTTATCTTTCATACTTCCTCTTCCGTGATTTTTAAAAGTTTTTGATCTTTAAAGTTGGAATACAAAATTATACTATAGGTACATAGTTCTAGACCAGTTTGTAACTCAGTAACGGTCCTCTAATCTCTCAATTTCCGCAATATTTTCCATTCATTCATTTATTGCATGCATTTAACTATGTAACGATATTATAAGGTCACAAACGAGGCAAACTTGCCCCGCCTCTCTGCAACTTTGACAACCCAAAACTGGGTAATCTATGCTCAAGTCATAACAAACGCATTTAGCTAATCACCGATACAAACACACACACACATTACCCGCCACCGGGCGTACCATTTTATTTGCACTAAAATGCTGAGAAGGCAAAAACTCAAATCTCGTTTCTCGTGCACATATTTGTACAGATGCGAATGCCCCCCTTAGGCGTAATAACAATCACAATGTGATTGCCCGATCTCTAATAGTTTCCAAACTCGTCGGGCACTTTATGCGCTCTACGTGCTGACGTTTGCTCGAGCTATATTTTCAGGCATTAGAGTAAGCATGAATTGGCAAAATTTCCTTATCAGTGAGAAAAAAATAAAGTAGAATTTGTGTCTCTATGGTCTGAAATATATTTGCAATGTATTTCTTGATCCAAAAAAAAAAAAACATTTGTCGATGATTCAGAGGAGAATTATAAAGTTTTTGTTTGGCTTAAAAGTAAATGTTTGACCTTTTATAAGCAAATTGGTTTCACTTTTCAAGATCAAATTTTTGTAGGTCAATGAGTTTAGATTTGGGTCTTTGAATATGGTTAATAAGAGAAGCTTTGTAACAATTAAGTTATTGGTAAGGGGTGAGGTGTATATAAAACTTTTGCTAGTTTATGGGTCACAGCACCCGGTTGATCTTCCATGTCGAGCCTCAATGTGAGCAGACTACCGATAGGTCCCCTTCCTTTCTGCTACCCGGGAGCACCGACTGTGGTCCCTTGCAATTTCAATTTATCGATAGTCGATCACAGTATGTACATTAGGGTGGTTTTCTTGAATCAAAAATGGAAATTTAGAAAAGGCGCCCCCTTAACGGATTAAAATTTCAAAAAACAAAATAAATTTAAGTTTTAATGGGCCACAAAGTTAATCTATAAATTAGCCATTTGCCTTAAGCTACATCAAAAATTTCCACAATGAAATCTGTGCTACAAGCGTCGGGTCGTCAATTTGTAAAATTTATCAGTTTTATTGCGATTTTACAAGATATGTTTCCTAATTTTGAACAAAACTGGAAAATTTATCGAAAACTTTAAAGCCTCTTCGCGCCCTATAAAACATAACTTTTTCAACTTTTTTTTGTTTTCGCGTTAAATATGCACCATAAACTTACGAACCTTACATTTTTAATTCCAAAAAAGTCCAGTCTAATGTACATGATGGCAAAGTGACCATATTCAAAAATGCAAAACACAGATATTTATTGTTCCACCCTCGATTATTTCCAGCTGCTATCTTGCTTTGCACTCGCTTTATCGCTTGCACGCGCTTTGAGTCTCATGTAACCAATCTTTCTCTCTCTTTTATTTGCTCGCACGTTGTCGCTGAATATTATCGCATCCAGTCTCTCTTTTATACACTTGCAAAGTGTATTTTCGATTTGTCGTGAAATTAGCAACGTACAGAAAAAGCATTTTATGAACAGGACAAGGTCCGTCTATTTAGAATCTCAGTTTAAAAATTGTTTGTTAACTGAGAACTGATCACATATAAGAAGGTCTGACCGATTTAATCTTAATCGGATGAGTATGACAAAAGATAATACCTATATTTAAAATATATATCAGGGAGCCAAACCAGATACGAACCTATATATACCCAAATGAATCGATTAAAACTTAGAAACAAAACCGATTTGATGAATTTTTTGAAAACCAGTGTTCGAGAACCGATATTTTTGGAACCTAAAGGAACCGAAACAACGTGCCGGTACTGTTTCGGTTTTGAGACTTTTGCTTCTTTCAGTTAAATTGGCTAAATCAATGTTTTCAGGGTCTTAGGAACATGTACTTATTGGTTATGGTAGTCGATAAAGTACCGACAAATATAAAATATTTAGGCCTGTTCACGTTTTCGAATTCGCATACTTGCGATTCTATTAGGGATGCCGGAAATAATAACGATATATCGATCTTTTGGTTAAGCAAGACGATATATCATTATCGAATATTTCTGTTGATATTTTTTGTCGATATTTTTGTGGATTTCGGCCACAAATAGTGAGGTTTTACTGAGTGCATTCTTTTGGATATTATTTTACTCCAAATTACCTCAGCCCAAACAATTTTAGCTCTATGTTTCATACATCAAAATTAGGGATGCCGGATATAATATCGATATATCGAAATATAGACATTTTTGTTCAAAAAGACGATAAAGAATTATCGAATATTTTTCAGAGGCGATATATCTATACTTAATGAAATTTTTGTTCGATATTTTATTTGGCTTTGGCCACAAAAATTAGGTTTTCTGCATGCATTCTATTGGATATTAGTGGTATTCCTGAAAAAGATTTAGATTTGATGTTGGTTTCGTGAAAGCAACTCTAAATCAGTTTATGGAACGATTCTTTTTAAGCACTGATTAGTTTTAGATATCGTAAATAGCTTAAGCTTATTGATTAAATTGGCGCAAAAGTAAGCAAACATGCCGAAAGAAAGTGTGAAACCGATTTTTCTAAGCTTCTTAAATAATAGTTTGTTGGCAAAATATCTAGTTTTTTTATTCAGTTTTTAATGGTGAATTAGAGTAACTTATGTATTTTGGCAGATTCTAAGAGAAAGAGGCAGGTTGAAATTGTGGGAAAATTTGTGATGTACAACATTTTAGCTGAACTGTAGAGATATAGGTGATATAGGAGATATGCGACACGTTATTTTATTTGAAGAAAACGAAATCAAATCTAAATCACTTCCAAAATACCACTGTCAATTAGTCCGTGTTTAAACGGTGAAGTTTGCTTCATGAAGCTTTCTTCGTTTTCGTTTTGAAGCGTTTTCAAAACTGCGTGAAGTTTGACCAGTGAAATTTTAGTCGAACTTATCTGACCACAAGAGCTATCGATAAAAAAAAAGACCTAAAATCAACCCTGCATCGAATATAACAGAATGGCAGAGGGAAAAAACTTCATGCCCATCTATCCCACCCAGCATTTCGAAGATCATTTTAACAAGAATCACCTTGGTGAGTCTTTTTCGAGGCCATTTGATGATTAAAAAGAGATTAGTTTCATGTGCGATTTAAGGAAGACTCGAAAATTACTCATGCATTTGCTCAAAATGTGATTCATTATAAAACGACTCGAAAATGAGTCGAAACTGATCAGAAAAACGTAGTATAAACGACTCTTCATCAAAAGTCGCGGCTAGGGTACCATTAATCAGCAATTGAACGCATTTTTGACTATTTCAATCAGACGGAGGACTCGAAAAAGACTCGACTGTGATTAGAAATTTCATAAAATGCTTGCTGGGATAATATGAATTCATTAATAAGTTGCCATAACTTCTTTTGTTATAAATGAAATAAGATACACATCTTTTGTTAAACTTATAAAGCTCCGATCTCTAGATTTTGAACACAATCAGAATGCAGTTATTAAATAACAATAGTCAAATGACACCTTAATTACCTCAATAAATCAGCTTATTGGAAAGATTTTTGGGAAAATATCGATAGTATCGATTCTTTTTACCACACAATATTAATATCGAAATTATACTTTTTTCATTATCGAAAAAAATATCGATATAGATATTTTTGAAATATCCGGCAACCCTTATCAAAATATGTTTTCTATTGAAGTTAATCATCTTTCTTCAATCCCATTAATATAAATCAGGGGCCGGTAAAAACCAACATGCTCATTTTGCCGTTGCGTGTGTGTGTTTAGCCACGCAAGAGCGCGCTCATTTAGCACTACTTTGTTGTTGCACAAGAGAGCAGTATATGCTCAAATACTGTCGGTGTGTCGACGTCTCTGCCGCAGAGCGCTGTTGTATACACATTAGATACGGACGCGCCGGACTCTGATATAAATTCATGAATAAGTTTTCACCATTTCTTTTTGATCTGATTTTCTAATAAACAAAGTAGCAAGTTTTAGCCGGCTTGAGGTCATGTTAAGTGCCCTAAGCTTTAATTACTGCAAGTTCCCTCTAGTTTCTAATTGCAATGTAAGTTCCTACAGCTGATCGCACGAAGATCTCCATAACAAACAGATGACAAGATGATTGGCAGGCACCAAAGCTCTATCATTTTTCATTATGCAATCAAATTCCAAGCAAAATGGAAATTACGCAAAAAACAAAATAAAAGCCGACATGTGTTTAACTTGGGGCGTGCCTAAAAATAGCACTCTAAACATTAATAATAACACAAATAATAACAAAACTTTTAATAAACTAAATTGCACGCAACTTCAAATGAAAGTGTATAAGCGAGTGCGAGTGAGATAGATAGTACAACCTGTTTGATAGGCAAAGAGAGACATAAGCAACAGGTATTGAACTTTAAACCGACACGCACACACGCAGAGTGGAGCCGAGATTCATATGTTTGTGTGTGTGTGTATATATGTGTGTAACCTTGACCATCAGAGTCACAATTAATTTATGGATTTCTTTTCATTTTCTGGGGCTTGGCCCAAAAAAATTCAAAATTAATTAACAGAGGTTACATATTTTTTGATCATTTTGAAACTTACTTTGTTTTTTTTTTTTGTGTTTGGTGTGCGGCGCCCGCTTACACGATTAAGATCTTTTATGGTTTACAGATGTCGATGTCGTCGTTCTTGTTGTTGTTGTTGCTCCTCTTCCTGTTATTGGTACACGTTTTCGTTTCGTTTTGTAATTGGGTTTTTTTTTTTTACATGTAGACGAGAGGCAACGGCATGCTAAGCGCTTAATTTGTTTTATTTAGTTAAAGTGGAAGAGCCACGACGACGACGACTGATGTACATATATGTATGCATACATATATATGTGTGTGCGTATGATCCTATACATACATGTAGGTATGTACTCGTTTAAGGCTAATCACAGACTAACGCGATCTGCAAGTCTGCCTGAGATATGTTGTCAGACATATCATTAGTCTGGGATTGAGTCAGGCGGTAACACTAAATTACCAAACAATGAAAAATACCAAACTTTGCTGAAAATACCAAAAAAAAGAAATTGTAAGCAACGGACGAAGGGCATGAAAATGGCTGGAATATTTTATTTCTAAATTAATTGCAGCCGCCATGATAAAAAGCCTTTTTAATAAATAAGCTGACATGCAGCGAAATCGATGAAACCACAAAAACCTTTTAAGGGGTTATACGCAGTTAGAAGAATAAAAATAAGACGTATTTTCATAAATTTCTTGTGCAAATGTATTTTATTTTACAAAAATCAAAAGTAATGATATATTAGTGGCAACATCAGATTTCTAATGGCAATTGAATTTTAATTTTTTTTCACTTAAGCGATTAGTGTGACAGAAACTGCAGACAAGAATAACACCAAACTTATATATGTGCGTGTGCATTAGGGTGGCCATTCGTACCCAAAAATACCAAATCGCTGTACAAGGTGAGGCAACTTTGAAAATATATGACGGGGATCGTAAATAATGATTATTTGTTAATTTTGAATCCAAAAAACTCATCCACTTGGAGTGCCCGTTTGAAAAAAAGGAGTATAATAAAATATGATTATATTTCGATAATCTCTTCATTTCTGCAATGAGTTTTATTATTTTTTATTGCTTGATGGTTAGGTTAGAATTACGTAGCGCCACACTGTGTCAATGTTGTCTGTGACAAAAGTACTCAAAAGTCAAAAGTGTTTACATTGGCGTCACAGAAATTGCATCGAACGGACTCTCCACCTAAATCACCAATGCAATA
The DNA here is from genome assembly GCA_037044535.1 of Lordiphosa magnipectinata. Lineage (NCBI taxonomy): Eukaryota > Metazoa > Arthropoda > Insecta > Diptera > Drosophilidae > Lordiphosa > Lordiphosa magnipectinata. Next base: position 89,343 of record JBAMBO010002422.1, read on the forward strand.
GGCGAAGTTCCACTTATCCTGAAAGCCTTTAGCAATATTACGTCAGTCAGCAGCTGCACTTGGAATCTGTAATTAATCGATTCATCTTCTTCCAAGCTAAAAATTGAATACAATTCTAAAAACTAGACGAGAGCACTAAAAATGACGTATATTTACTTATATATATCAAAATTTTTGAGTCGCAAAAAAAAAAAAAAAAAATTGGTGCAGTGTGACAGAAAAACGAACATGCGCGATATGCTTGTCACAGGAAAAACGGATAAAATATCTCATTGAATCAGCTGTTCATTTTATTGTTGTCACAAACGTGCCACAGACACACTGTGACGCCAAATGAGTACTGGTGTTCAAATTGAAAAATACTAATTTCTGTATCACACGATTTCTGTGACAAGGCATGAGCCGTTCACATTGCGCTGTGACACTAAAATGACGCTCTGTGCCCCATAAAATGATACGTAATGTTTGATACGCTCCACGTCATTTGCCTATCGATCAATCGATTTGTAATCAGTCTCAGACTCGATTCCGATACGTTTGCTTGTTGTTGCTTTTTTCGTTTTAGTTAGTTTTTTGTTAAAACATTTTTTAATGTAAAAACGACTTTTAATTAAATTTAAGCTCAACGCAGTTCGTGCGAATACAAAACCCGAGCTCGGGTTTTAACGCTAACCATAAAGTGCCTTAGGAAAAGCTGTGCGAAAACGAAACGAAATCAAATTGTATAATTTAATTAACATTTTTTTACATGGAGCAGCTACTCCTGTAAATTCTCATCGGTGTTAACCAAGTTCATAGCGTGTTGCAACAAGCAGAACGGCCCCGAGATGCCATTAAAATTCTTGAAAAAATGTCGCCAATATAATGTGACATCGAAAAGTCTTTTTGTTATATCAGTGCATCATTTGCTAGGTGAGTGCGAGTGTGTGTGTGTGTGTGTGCGTGAGAGGTGGTGCTACGCCCCCCCTTCCCCTCCAACAACAACAGCAACATCTATGAGTCGTCCATCAAACAACAGCAACAAAACAGCTGCCTAACAAACTTATTGTGCACTTGTTGATTTACAATTAATTGGAAATATTTCTACATAAATGTTGTGGCTTTTTATGGCCAATGCATGATAAGCTGACTTCGTTCGTTGATTACCTGTTTTGTGGAATTTGCAAAGCAACAACAACCACAAATGTGACATGGGCAGACAACAACAACAACAACAACAAGAAATTGTCAATTCGACTGACTTGTTGCTCTGTTTGCCGCGTTAACATAGATATGTTAAAGTTGACACTGTTAAACAGGTGCGGACTCATGACTGTAAGGGCGGCAATTTTCACTACACAAAAAAAAAAAACAGATCTAAACCAAACCAAACCCCAATGGAAACCAAACCGAACCTTAAAACCGCCAAAGCGGTTCGATTCTTTTCATCCACAAGTTTAAACCACAAATTTATGTAACTTTCAGGGCTGTTCCTATTTCCGAAATCGATTGATCGGATTTGGCTAGATTTGCTATTAAAGAATTCGTCAGAATAGCTTTGCCATCAAGAGGGTCGAATGAAGATAAAAGTGGTTTTAAAGCTAAAAGCCGAATAACACAGTCAGCCCCTTAATATACCTGTCATCAGACTACATTTCTTGCTTGAAAATTTGTCACTTGATTTGTTTGAGTATCCCATTTCCTCTACAGGAAGATATTCTCCATATTCTAGGAGATTTTAAAGATAGTCAAATGATTTCTAGGAATTCAATTTCGTAAGTGTGCGAGGAGTCACCTATTAACTTTAGAAATCATAATATTTCGCACTTCAAAACGGTAACGGGCCTTAATCAAATGCATAATATAATAACATGGCGAACCACTGAACCGAACCGAGCTCCAAAAACCATGTAATGAACCGAACCGGCGGTTGAAAAACTGTGAGAACCTCTGAACCGAACCAGTCATTATTTTCAGGCGGCTTGCATTCCTCTTTTTGAGTTTTACCATAGAATAAAAAGCATACATAGAAGCGACATGATGCGGGGGGAACGCACAAAAGGGGAAGGAGGCTGATGCTATTTTTAGAATGCCAGAGCAGTGTTGCCAACGCCTGTACACAAAAAAAGGACGGTTGAACCCAGAAAAAAAAGACGGAAAACGGACAGATTTTTTTTAAAAGGATACAAAAACAGGACAAACAATGTTTCCTTATTAAAGTAATAAAGCCTTAATGAATATTAAAAAGTATATAGTTGGCGACTTTTCTAAATTGAAATTTTAGTTTAGCCGGCTCGAGGTCAAATGAAACTCACAAATGTGCCTGCTGTTTCTCCGCGATATATTTCGGTTGCTCACCATCATCTTCAGGGTCAATTATTGTACATGCCTGTACCGTCTGACATGGAGTTTCGAATATCTTTATTTTCGGTTATTTCATATCGAGAGTGGTATTATCAGCATCAATTTAGTGTGCATTCGTTTCAATTAACCGAAGACATTGCTAGTGCCGTCTCCTCACGACAAGCTGCTGAGGTTGAAAGTGGCTGAAACATAGTTTTGTTTAACGGTGCGAAGGGCTCTACGTTTTGCATGTGTTTTTATGGTCAATCTTTGGATTTAAACTGCAATTACAGTACTTGCAGTGTCTCCGGATCCGTAAAATTGGCATCTCGGCACATACAATTCTTTAATCCAGGTTCTTTTAACCAAGACTCGCGAAATTTTTGATTGTGAACGTCATTTGTCATGTTGAAAATTTAAAGCGCAATGAATCGACATTCGATACGACTGATTTCAATTAAAACAGGGCGGCATCGCTTTGAAAAACGATAATCGAAGGCGAAAAATCAATATGAAAGCGATGCCACATAGCTTAAATTGATAAAAAGCTTTAGAACAATTAATAAAGGAAAAAAACACTTTTTTTTAGGGATAGGGGACGTTTCAAAAATTTTCCGGAAATCGCAGTTTAAAAAAGGACAGATCTGTCCGCAAAAATTTTCATCAACTGATGCCCCCTTAATTTTAGGACAAATTTGAATGGAATTTACAACAAAAATTTAAAAATTTGCGAGAACCATTTTTCGAGTACTTACACTGCTCGCCACTTGAATAGGACACCCTGTATGCTCTCTTTAAAACTGCTCGTAACTCGAAAACGAAATGGTAGAATAACGGTATTTTTTGCATATTATCTTTGTGCAAGCATTCTTCGCTCTTTCTGGTATATTCCAAGTTTTGGAATAGAACCGTTATAAAGTTGTTTGCACTTTATGTGAGCATTCGCAAAAATTCAATGGAATTTTTGCGCCACTTTAATAGAACATGCATTTTATTTGGTCGGTATCCTTGACACGTGCACACAAATTTTGGTTTACTTAAACTTTTTGCTTTAATTGAAGTGTATATAAAATTTAAAAAAATTAAAATGGGGCGTGGCACTTCATTATCTGAGTCGGAGAAAGGAAAAATCCAAGCTTACAAGGATTCTGGCCTTTCTATTGCCAAAATAGCAAAAAAAGTCGACAGGAGCCGTCACGTCATAACAAATTTTTTAAATAATGAGGCTAATTATGGTAAAAACATGAAGGGCCGCACCCACAGTGTGCTTACCATCGCGGACAAGCGACTTATATTAAGAGAAGCTTCCAATTCGCACGACTCTTTGGCCAAGATAAGGGAAAAATGCAACGTTAAAGCAAGTTTGACAACCATGCGTCGTGTTATTAATAATGCTACACACCTGAAGAGACTAAAAATCAAGAAGAAGCCACCTCTTAAGCCGGCTCGGAAGTTACAACGCCTTGATTTCGCGCGCGCACATGTCACCTGGACTTCGGAGTGGCAACGTGTTGTCATTTCGGACGAAAAAAAGTTTAATTTGGAGGGCCCCGATGGCTACAGCTACTATTTTCATGATCTTCGAAAAGAACCACACCATCTTGATAAGTTGCACAGCAGTGCTGGAGGTATTATGGTATGGGGGGCCATTTCCTATTATGGCACCTGTGAGCTTAAATTTATTCCAACCATTATGAATGCGTTGTGTTATAATGGTATATTGAAAGAGGCCTTTCCACACTTCCAAACTCTTTTTGCAAATCTAAAATGGATTTATCAACATGATAATGCCCCTATACATACGGCCCGGATTGTTAAATCGTATATAGCGAGCCAAAACGTGGAGTTATTAAACTGGCCACCCTATTCACCGGACTTGAATATCATTGAGAATGTGTAGGGATGGCTAACACGTGAAGTATATGGATCAGGTCAGCAATATTCGAGCGTTCCCGAACTAATTGCAGCTATCAAATTAGCATGGGTCTCGATATCGTTGAATTATTTGGGAAAATTGTATGCATCCCTTCCAGACCGAATGTGTGAGGTTTTGGAGAAAAAAGGAGGCTCAACACACTATTAAAAACTTTTTTTGGTTTAAAAACATGTTAGTAATTTCTTATTTAAGTAATATTGTTATTTGAAAAGGATTGAAATATTCTTAAATGGTTTTTAGGTAAAGTGTCCTATTCAAGTGGTGCAAAATGAAGACTCCAAAATTTGTTACTTATTGGTTAACAATGTTTTTTGTTGTACTTACAACTTTTGATAATTTGATAATTTTGTAATTTTCGTCTAATTACTTCATTTAAATAAACTTTACAAGAAAACAAAAACTATTTTCCTAGATGGCTTGGTTTAGCAGCAATTAACTATAGAAAATCGACTTTAGAGGTGTCCTATTCAAGTGGCGAGCAGTGTATATAGGCAGGCAAATTGTGGAAAATTATGCCATTCCAACAATGGAACAGCATAAGTTCGACATGATTTTCGAGATTTCATATAATTTCATTGTATAATCTTTGGTTTTACTTAACAACTCGGGCCTGATTACTGTCTAAGTGGAAAATCAAAACTCAAAACAATGATTATTTTGTGAACAAAATTTTTTTGGTCATAAATAAAACTCAAGATGAGGCACAAATTTATATATATTCTTAGAAACTGTAAAGGCGAACCTATAAAAGTCAATTTTGAGTTTAAAAAACTTTTTTATATATTTTTTATATTTAACTGGAGAACAATGTGGCAGTGGCGATCTGACATCGGCTTTTGATAGTTGTCGACGAGCTAAGACCAAAATAATTTGATATAATATAAAGCTATTCGCCCTCTATAATCAAACATTTAGTTGTTGTTGTTGATCCGCCACCAATTGGAGTTTTGCTCCTAAAACAAATTTGATTCCGCTCCTGGCACAAAGTTAACAGTCTCGCTGTTAGTTAACATAGGGCACCCATAAAACCCAACGACAATTTCCGTCCATAAAAAAAACTCCAAAAACGATTAGAATAAATCTAGAAAATTTACATATTTACGCGTGCTGTGCTTTTACTGTTGTTATCTAACCAAGCACGTTTTTAACGCTGTCTCTTCCACCGCCCTCTTCTGTTTTTTTTTTTCAGACACCTCCAGCACTGTGGACTGCACCATCAGTTCAGAGAGCAAGGGCCAAGAATGCTTGGATAATGTTTGTCAACGTTTACTCATTCAACAACCCGAATTCTTTGGTCTACGCTATGTGATCAAAGGCGGCAAAGATGATGAACTCAAATGGATTGATTTGGAGCGATCGCTAAGTCGTCAATTGGAGAAATATGGTCAAGGTACCAAGATCTATCTGCGGGTGCGGCATTATGTGAAGACAGGAGTACGACACTTGACGGACGAGGCCACCAGATTTTACTATTTCCTGCAGCTCAAGAGTGATATCTACGAGGGTCGCATTGCGTGCGATATCCGGACAGCCATTCTCTTGGCGCTGTATTGTCGCCAAGCGGAATATGACAGTTATCAGGGTGATAAACAGAGTAAGGATTATCTAAAGAAATCATTGATATTGCCACGCAATATGCAGGGATTGGCCAATGATGATAGCATGCTGGAGGGATTGATAATGGAGGTGTTGCAACAACAAGCGAATCTCGATCATTTGAGTCAGAGTCAGGCGGAGGAAATGTACATACAATGTTGCCAGCAATTAGATGGCTATGGCGAGGAACGTTTCCAGGCCAAGGATACCTTGGGCAATGATTTGCTTCTGGGTTTGGCCATCAACGGGATGGTGGTGAATGCGGACAATGGTCGGCAATATTTCCCATGGAAAGATTTCCATACGGTGACCATAGACAAGCGGACGATAAAGATTGAGCAAAATAAATTGGAGGGCGAGGGCAGCATTGTGGGCAGTTTTATATTCTCCGAGGCGGATATGGCGAGATACTTTTGGAAATTGTGCATAAGTCAGCACAAGTTCTTTAAGCGTTATATAGACACGGCCACGCCCTCCAGTATGGGCAGTGGGGCGGATATGGAGAGTGCCCATAATGACAGTGTGGGATATGTGGACTATGACTATAATGAACAGCAGCTTGCGCAGCAACAGCTGCAACACCAGCAGCAACTGCAACAGCAGCAACATCAACAACAGCTGCAACAGCAATTAATCTCCTCTAACATTTCCCTGGCCAACAGTCAGAGTCATAGTCAGCTTTTGGGTCAGAGCAGCTCCTGTCTCGACCTGAGTAACAATAATCTGCACTCTTCCAATGGCCTGTTGCATCACAACAACAACAATAACAACAACAACAACAGCAGCTCCACCAACGAGGAGCGAGAACGTCTCAAAGCCATGCTACCCACTTATAGACCAGCTCCAGATTATGAAACTGCCGTCCAGCTGAAATATCGCACACCTTCCGCAGAGCTACACAATATGACCCTGGCCCTGGCCGCACCTGGTCATGCCTACTATGCTGGCTCCCAGCCGGATGTCCATAATCCGGGTGTGTACAATGAAAACCTATTTCTGGGCCATTTGACGGCGCATCGTTATCCAGATGTGGCTCAGCCAGCAGCTGCCTTGCACCATCATCATCATGTCAATCTGTATCAGCAACAACCCCAACAGCAGCAGCATGCCACCGCTCAAGCTTACCTGGAGTTATCCCAGCGCATGCATATGATGAGACATAAGGCACCACCGCCCTATCCGGTCAATCGTTTGAGTTCATCCTCCACACCAGATCTAGCAGTGGCCACCCCACGTCCCCTGCAAGGTTATCGCAATTATGTGAGTGGCTCGTCACCCGATCTGGTCTCGAATCGTACGCTAATCAATGGTGGGCAATTTGTGGCCGCTTTAGCGGCTGGAGGTGGTGCTGGTGGTGTTGGAGGAGCAGGACATGGCGGTAATGTGCCCACCTCATCGGGTGCTACCATGTTGCATCAGTATCCCTATATAGGACATATGGGACACTCGCAACCGTATTTACCGCCACACGGCACTTTCGAGAATCTGAATATGATTGAGGAGCAGCCGTCCATAATGTCACAGCTGCGTCAGTCGGCGATGAGTCAGGCAGCTGCCGCCGCAGCGGCTGTGGCCAGTCAGAGGTGAGTGGAGATGAAGATGAAGAATTCGTGGACCTATTGAAACTGTGTCTATTAAGCTTACAACCAAAAAACAACTGACAACTGTACTTATTCCTCCCAAGATGGAGACGCTTTAACTGACTATCAAGCTTAGGCTAACACTACGCCGAGCTGAAATAGTCCTCAAATTTTACATTTTTCTATTGAAAAATTCAATCAAAACTCAATTTCTAAATGCAATTGTCACGTCTGCCCCTCAGCGTCCTAACATATTTCGCTATTCACACCGACACGAGCCGAACGCATGCCATGGCTTGTGCCAAGAGAACAAATTGCTTTTCAGTCGCTGGCCAGTGGTCGTTGCAGTAGGTCAGAGCTGATTTGAATCGCTTTATTCAAACGCTGATTTAGACTTCCTGATCACTATATTATCTTCCAGGCAATCATGTTAAATGCTCTATATGGATCTTGAGTACAATTGGCATCCTGAAATTCGAAATCAGTAAGCGACTGCCGCATTTCTCTCCAAGAGATGGCGGAGCATGCCGACAAAGAACATAAATCTTAAAACAATTATAACACTGTTATGTTGCATCCGATTAAAACGGATCAAAATGTAATATTACTATTTGCATGTCCTCTAACCAAAAAAAGGAAAAAGAAATCACGAATACAATTACATTATTTTATTATCTACTTAAATAATCTATTTTAATTATCTAAAATCGATCAACACATTCTTAAAATTGAGGAAACAATTTAAATACAGTTGAATTCTCAACCGTGGCTATATGAAGCATGGTTTTCAATCAAAGTTGACTGTCGTTTTCTCAACTATATTGACTTCGATAAATAAGTTTGACGAAGACGGATCGATTGTGTTGCTCTATAAATTATTGTATGAATTTTGAGAAATTTTCCAATTATTTCTGATATCAACTTATCTTGTGGAATTCATTTGGGTAAGACCTTACCCTTTCTTCAACTAAATAGAAATAAAATGTGTTTTGGCTATATTTTTCTAATAGAATAGTGATAGCGGTGCAAACCCAATGCATAAGCCAGGCGAAAAGAGGCATAGAAGCCAAAGTTTAGGTGCTGACAAGTGCACGTTGCAAACTCAAAAGCTTCCAATGAAGGACTTCGTTGACTTACTAGTTTAAAAGTTGAAATTACTGCAGCTTTTTATACGATACAAAAAATATTAGTTCGTCATATGGGATATTCCATATCAACTCAGCCACCGCAATTTTATTTTATTTCCAAAAATTAATAGTGGCTATCATTTTGAAGTACCATATATACAGTTGCGGCAAAAATAATAGCACTGCGTCATATAAAATTCTTTGATGCAATACATCTTTTGTTTTTTTTGTAATTGGTTTAATAATTTTGTTGTACAGTATAGGCTTACATGTGATCTCTCTGAGAGTAATGTGTTAATGCTCAATTTGCTAACGGTTTTTTCTGTATAAGGCATCTCAGCAAACGAAGTGCAAAACAGAGCGGCAAAAAAAATAGCACTGATAACGGATTTTTTGAGATTCCGAGGAACAGACTGCAGGTGTTCGGCGACATGATGATTGTTGTTGTGTCTGCGGACAGTAAATGCGTCGTATTGCAAAGTCAAGTCGCCACACTATCATTAAGTTCAAAAAAATTATTAATTATGGGTCGCGGAAAGCATTGTAGTGACGAAAAGAGGGAAATCATTAAAAAGCTTATCGAGGAAGGCAACACCTACGCTCAGGTGGGGCAAATCGTCGGTTGCTCCAATAAAATGATTAGTAATGACTTAAATTATAAAAATAAACCAGAAACACGCGGTAGAAAAGTCGCAATGTATAATTTGCTGGTGAACAGACAGGTTCGCGAGTGCAAGAAGGCCCCCTTTAAGCCGGCTACTGAGCTAAAGAAGGAGCTTAACATATCGGCTTGCATTAGGACAGTTCGGAATCGATTAAAAGATTATAAATTAAGTGCCCGTAGTCCGAGAAAAGTTCCACTTTTGAATGCGAAGCATGTGGCAAAAAGAATAGAGTTTGCCAAAGAGCACCTGAATTGGCCGGCAGAAAAGTGGAGAAACATCCTATGGTCGGATGAAAGCAAAATCGTGCTATTTGGAGGAAGAGGATCTCGATCCTATGTACGGCGACCCCCCAATTCGGAATACCGCCCGAGTTTCACCTGCAAGACCATAAAACACGGTGGAACGAGTATCATGGTTTGGGCATGCTTTTCTTATTACAGAGTGGGTCCAATACATTGGACGATATTTTTGATATTGCGATATTTTGCAAACAGTGATGCTGCCTAATGCGGAATACGAAATGCCGTTGTTGTGGGTCTTCCAACAGGATAACGACCCTAAACATACCAGCAAGAAAGCTCGTAAGTGGTTTCAAGACAGATCCCTTCACCTAATGGATTGTCCTGCTCAGTCTCCAGACTTAAACCCGATAGAGAATCTTTGGTCTGATGTAAAAAAATATGTTTCCAATGCAAAACCAAGGAATAATCAGGAGCTCTGGTCTATCATTCAAGAATCATGGAGCAGTATTCCACGGGAAAGGTGCCAAAATTTGGTCAATTCTATGACGAGACGTTGTGCTGCTGTCATTGCTGCCAAAGGTTTTACAACCAAATATTAAAACACTATATCGATGAAGAATACAAATGAATACAAATATTCCAGAACTTCGCGGTTTTTTTTCGTTTTCGTTTTCTTAAGTTATTTTTGAAGTAGTGCTATTTTTGTTGCCGCCTAAAATGTTCAACGTTCACATTCTTAGTGTAAATATTTCAATTTCATGTTATTATCGACGACACTTGCATTGTATTTCGATAAATTAGAGCCTAAAGTAAAAATAAAAGCCCTAAACAAGTTAAATATATGAATAGTTATTAAACAAATGATCAATAAAGAAAAATGTATGTCATGGTGCTATTATTTTTGCCGCAGCTGTAGATGAAAATACCCCAGAATGGTTTTCCCCTAATAGTTCTTTAAATTTAATTTAATTTTGGTTCGTCAAAGTTAAAAAACTGCCATATTGAAGAAGAAAGCTAACTGTATTCTAACGTTAAACATTACTTAATTAAGTCGAAATTATAGACTATTTGTGACATTTATTAACGCTTGATCGGTAGAATGCCAGAGCGATAGATGTGCGAATACAATATGGTCCCCCGGTGAGAAAAGACACCTTGGAATAAATTTACGTACGATTTCCCCAGCAATTCATGCAAAGTTTCTGATTAGCTAATTCCAAGCTAATCCCGTGAACCTTCTTTAGGGAAAAATGCAACTCGATTCCAGACCAAACGCGGTGTTTCGTTCATCAAGTATTTTCGACAACTGACTTTATTAAATGTAAATGATTTTGACTTCTGCCTAGCGAGCATGCAAGCGCACAAAGCAAAGAGAGCAACTACAGATAAGCACAATCGGATAAAAGAGTAATCTTAAGTCTATGATCAAGCTAGCTTCAATGCGATATCTGTGTATGTGTAATAATTCAAAGGGTTCTCTTAAATTCTATGTTTTGGTTATGCCAAATTATAATAATATGCATTCAATTGCTGATAGTATTTGAACTGACTGAACAGTTTCTCTTTTTGTACCACAAAATGCGAAAATTTGCAGTCGTTGTCGAACCAAGGCTGCAAGCTACATTGGGTCATCATCATCTTGCCCCTCTTGGGTAATAAATGTCTATGTGAAACATAGTAGTGCAGACGGAGCTGCACAGCACTGCAACAACCCGATTTCAAGTAGCTAATCTCCAGCAGCATAAATCTGATTTTGTTATCGATGCATAGGCTCATTTTCATGATATCATCTCTGACATTTCTGGAAAACCGACATTTTGATTGGTTGTTTTCAAAAACAACTGACCCCAAAATTAAACATTTTTTTATGGTCAAAATATTGAGAAAAGTTATAAAAAACGCATTTCATTCATTTTTTTTAACCGAACCTTATTCAATACAGAGGATGTACCGAGGAAATTCGCCGGAAAAGGCAAGTCCGATTGATTTGAAATAAGTGGACACGTATTTCCCCGATTGCAGAAAATCCGACCACAAGGAGCGGAATTGATATATTGTGAGATCTAAATAAGAAATAAGGAATACAAAAATTTGTGTGTTGACGCAGGGACGAATGGCCTTATTTCTGATGGAGGAGTTTTACTTCAAAGTTCCTTTTATGGGGGCCTGGTCTAAATGCTTCAACATTCCTGAAGACGCACCCTTGCCACAGCGTGAGATTGCTGCTTAATACTTAATGGTGGTCGATGATGCTTTTGCTGTTAGCAGAAGATTTCTTAAACCGTTTGCCCAAAAGAAATTTATCTTTAGTCAAAAGGGTACTTAATTACCGACCTTCTAGAGCTCGACTAGTTATAGAAAACACCATTCTTTCAGCACGATTTCGCCAGATGCGCAACTGAAATTGTGATGTTTGTGGAAAATCTCTACTAGGTATGCTATTTTTATTGTACCGATAACATCACATCAACAATACAATATTTGTTGTGAAGTTGAAGCCGAAATCACAGCCGATTTTAGATGTTGGGGCTAAGCCAACAAAAAATATTTTTTTTTAATATTTTTTGTGTTTCCTCTTACAATTTGCTTGCAATTTTGCTTGTTGCGTGTGGTGTTAGAAATTGTGGTGGAGCATGTGATCTGAAGTGGGAACATATTTCCGGTTCGAGGACTTTTGCAGCTTGCTCGGCGTTACATGCAGACAAAAAACCCTGTTTTTTGATCCTTGGGTCCACCAGAGTAGCCGACAAGTAACCGTTCTGCTTTCATAAGCAGAAAATCGCTCAGGCAACCGTTCTTTTAATATAGAACAAAGATTCAACGCTGTTTTTGTAGTCACTCCTGAACTTGCCACGTTCAGCTGCTCGTGCAATTCGCAAATGATGGGAATTATTAATGAAACTGTTACGGTTTTGTTCGCCGATACCTGTTTTGTAGCCTTATAAAAAGGTGATAAAATGCGGCATAGTTCTTCTAAAACTTGAATTTTAACCGCTGATAATGGAGTCGGAGCTTTCCTCGATTTGAGAAGAACCGCAGCAATCGCTTCTTTCACAAGTATTATGCGCTCAATCATAATAAATGCGCTGTTCCAACGCGTCGGCACCTCTTGGATTAGCCCATATGGTTCATCACAATCTTGCACCTCTTTCAGCTTCTCATTAGCAATTGTGCTGCTCTTAAAAAATGCGACAATCCTTTTGCACTTGCTCAGCAGAGGTGACAATGATTCTGACTTAAGTAGTTCCTGAACCAGTTGATTAATCCAATCACAGGCTTTTTTTCATGGACGCATCGTTGTCGGTCTCGATCGTGTGCACTTTCTTATGTATTCCCCAACTTTGTAAAATGCTTGTAAGCGACTCAGAAATATTGGCCGAAGTGTGGTTAGTCGCCGTTAGAAGATTTTCATTTAACAGCACATCGGACTTGAGTTTAAGATTATTATTGATGAAATGGCACGTTACGGCCAAGTACTCTGCATTTGCCGTAGTTATAGCTAGTTGTTCGACATTGCTCAACTCGATCATCAACTTAGCTTTTAATTTATTGTATTCCGATGGCAAAACTACGTTCCTCAGGTGCGCCTTGCTGGGTAGCTTGTACCTTAGATCTAGCTCCTCGACTAGCTCGCGCGATCATACGTATAACTTTCTTATCGAGACTTATTTTTCGCGCCGAGCCATTTGCATAAAACGTTTGCATTTGAAAGAACGTATCAACAGTGGTACGCTCAGGAGAAAAAGTGCTAGAGAAGGAAAAACTGATAGGTATGACACAAAAAGCGTGAAAAATCGATTGTGTTCCAAAAGTAATCGATGTTCACAAAAACCAGGAAAATCGATTATAATCGATGGTGCCATCGATTGTTCTACACCTCTAAGGCAAAGGGTTACTTGGCTAATATTTGCGCGCAAACTATTTGGTGTTCACAGTTGCCCAAATTATTTGCGTGTGGGACCTTACCTTCAGGAAAGTATTCGAACTTATTTGAGATTTCATTTTCCCAAGTTGAAAAATCCTACCCTAGGGAAGGAAATTATGAAAAACAACTTTTTTCATCAGATTGACTTGAAACTCGGCTTGTAAGTTTCTCATGTTGTTTTCCGCTCTTGAAAAATCCGGCACCAGGGTGGGAAAATTCCGGAAAAGTCGTTATGCAATAACTATTTTTCATCCAATTAACATGAAAATCGGTTTGTTAGTATAATATGCGAAATAATTTGTGAAGTGCTTTTCCTATGTTGTAAAATCCGCCCCCGGGATGGAAAATTGAGGAACGTTATTTTTAATCTTATATGTATGAAATTCGTTTTGTAAACTCTAAGGTTCAAATAAATGGGAAAATAAATCGCACATTTTGGAAAATCTACCAAAAAGGTGCATAAATGGATGCGGGGTGTGGGTTCAATCATTCTAGATCATAAAAGTCCTTTTGTAACAAAAAGAGAATCAAATTAGTAGAAACACAACCACGAAAGTTGGCAAAACCCATTCCCATGGTAGGAAATGGGGCGGGAAGTGGGTTTTTTCCATCCGATCTGATTGAAATTGCGTTTAAAACCTCTGGCGTAGCGAAGCGCGCCATCTTATATGCTAGTCCCTCTATAAGATACCAGCTATATAAACTATTTCCATTTCTTCTTTCTTCCCTCAATATTTATGTACGCATTTTGTTTTCATTTGCAGCTCTCCCACTTTGCCGCCCAGTGGCTATCGAAGTTCAGTGCCACCACCAGCCAGCAGTCCACAGCCTCCTACAATTGTTTCGCCACCCCAACCGTCGTCCACCACCACCCCAACACCTTTACAACGGAGCGTTATGAATGGATCGATTGAGCCCATCTATGAAAATGTGCCACTGCCACAACGTGCTTCCGGTGGTAGCAATGGTGTTTCAGCTCATGCTGAAGCCATGCGTCAACGTGCCTCTTCCATACAATCGGCTCCACCTGGTGTTGTACCGGTGCCAGCTGCCCGCCATGCACCAAGCAACACCAATAATGTGGTTACCCTCACCATTAATGCCCAAGCGGATGATGAGATTACACGAAATATTAGGAAATATGGAGCAGATCGTGCGGCCAGCACTGAATTGCAATTCCTAGAGCCACAGGCTCCACAACGTACAACACGAGCGGCCAGTGCTGCTCCAGCCATAGGAGCTACGCCTCCACCACGTCAACATCGGTCCACGGCCAGCCTGAACAAATCCACCACAGTGGATGTGATTTCACCAGCTGGAGACTCGCTACAGCAGCAATTTAGTGCCATGAATCTATCTGCCAATACCTCGGCATCCACTTCATCCATGTTCAACTCCACTTTGGACACCACTTCCTCCTCGGCGGCCAGTAAAGAGGGCAAGCGTAAGAAACGTTGGAACTTTTTGGCACGCAGTAAAACGCCGGATAAACAAAAATCGGCTACATTGGGCAGAGAGAAGGCCACAACGGCGGGTCAGCAAGCTAGATTGGCGGAAAAAATGAAATTGGCACAGGATGATTTGAATTTGCCACAACCGCATCGCTGGTCCACGGGAGTGAGGAAGCCTCAGCCCATTTCGGGACAATATTCCAAGGATAAATTGGTGAGTGTAAAATCTTAACTGTTTTTCAGTCCTTTAGTAAATTTCCTTGCCTTTTCAAGTGCCAAATTCTAAATGAGAAGCTGCAAGATTCACAGCTTTATATGGAGTTTGAAGGTATACCCAAGCGACGTGTGCTGGCCCAATATGATTGTGCACTGCTAGAGGAGAATGAGGCCAAGAATCATGATCCCAACTTTTTGCCCTATGATGATAATCGTGTGCGATTGACGCCCTCCATGGATAATCGTCATGGCTATGTCAATGCCTCTTATATATCGGTAGGAAGGACTTAAATGTGTGACCATTCCATTTTAATACCCGTTTTCTTTATCCAGGCCACTGTGGGCACTAAGCAACGTTTCTATATAGTCGCTCAATCTCCTCAAGAGCTGCAGACAATGCGAATCTTTTGGCAATGTGTCTGGGAGGCGGATGTCTATCTGGTGGTACAATTAACAGAGGATATGAGTTATATACCACTCAGCAGTCAACAGCGCATGGAGTTTGGACAGGTTTGGAAGAGTCATCCTACCATCATTCCAAAATCCTTGCTGAAATTCTTCTATTTTTCAGTTCCAAGTTTATCAGGAATTCTCACAAACCACAGATCGTCGCACCACCAGCAAATTGCGTCTCTATCATGCACCTTCGCGTCGTTATCGTTCCGTCTGGCATTTGCAATACGCCGATTGGGCCGAACAGAATTGTCCGCGGGATGTTAACCATTTTCTTGATTTTCTTGAGGAACTCAATTCGGTGAGATTGGCCTCAACTCATGAAGTGCCACCCGGTCATAATACAAATCCGCCCGTGCTTATACACTGCCTGGAGGGTGGCGGACGTTCGGGTGTTACCTTGACTGCAGATTTGTTGCTCTACACCCTGGATCACAATGAGGTGAGTTGATTAAAATCATTTCAAAAATTCCAACTAATTTTTCTCTCTCGTTCTAAAAGGATTTGAATATACCACGAGTGATTGGCCAGCTACGTCATCAGCGGGACAGCATTATACCATCCTTAGCGCAATATAAATTCATTTACAATCTGCTCATCACCTACCTAAAACGTACGAGATTGATTTAACCAGAGAAATCTATCAAATGTCAAAGTATTTCAACTTTTGTTTTTAAGCTTAACATTAAAAGAACTAACGAACAAGTTTCTTTTTAACAAACAAACCCACAAAAAAACCCTTACTTAAGACTTACAGACTTTTCTTCTTCCATTTTGAGGCAGCTCCTTTAATTGTATTGTTGTAAGTTTGGAATTTATTACCAAAACTTGAAGCGCTATCATTGATCATGTAACATCATTTTATGTTAATTATAGTGCTTAGGTTTAAAGCCAAATTATTTATATTAATATATATATATATTATTTGTGTGTATTGTTTTTTTTTAAACAAACGAATTGATATCCTACGCAAAGTAAAAGCAATAAAAATTTATACAATTTTTTTAATGTACATTTTTTTAAATTTATGGGAAGTCTAAAGATAAGTCAAATGAATGAATTGCTCACTTCATTGTTCCTTTCTTTAGTGAGTGAGCAAAATAACAACTGAACCAAATAGATCAACTGAGTGTGAGGGGTGTCCTGGAAATCTCTAAAGTTTTTCGGACTGCTTTTTAGTTGAAGTGAGAAGAATAAATGTGGTAAACAGATCTAATGAAAGGAAACCCGTGAGAATTATATTTACTTGGCTTTGAACAATCGGTTTTAATTTTGATCTAAAAAAAACGAGAATTTTTTTCCAGTTTTATTTGTAAATCTTTAGAGATGGGTCAATGTGTAGAATGTTGAAACTATTAAAGAGCAAAAATTCATTTGTTGCTTAAAGATTGTGGTATAAACGACCTTGGACCTGGATTGATCTACGTTTGTTTAAGCATAAACACAAGAAAATACAACAAACGAAAATAAATTTACACAAAACTATCAAAACCAAATGTAAGCCGATGCCTGGTTAAAAATATCACTTTTATTATCACCCCTGCAAAGAGAAGATTAAACCCAAACGTTTGGAAAGATGAAATCAATAAAAAAAAAGTGAGAAAGTCGGTCAAGCCCGATTATAAGTTACTCTGTACCAGTTAATGCCGTCTCTCGCATATGTTCGCTCGTTATACGTGTTATACAATCATCTCTAAGTTTCTCTCTCTCTCTCCCAAAGATTGTTTTTG
Organism: Lordiphosa magnipectinata; assembly: GCA_037044535.1. Lineage (NCBI taxonomy): Eukaryota > Metazoa > Arthropoda > Insecta > Diptera > Drosophilidae > Lordiphosa > Lordiphosa magnipectinata. The sequence goes on from JBAMBO010002422.1 coordinate 106,586, forward strand.
TTTGAATACAGCGGTGATTGGAAAGACAGACACAGATTCCTTCTCCCTGTTACATAATATACTGTTACTAATATACACTACACTGTGTACCTTTGGTACATAGTATAAAAAGAGTTGATGTTAGGTTTAGTTAGGTTGCGATGGTAGAAGCGGTGAAGCTTCTTCACTTAGGTCAAAAAAAGGCCCGTTGTGATACCGTATATCCCTTAAATTTTTACTTTAATACAGTGAAAGGGTGGGTCTTCCCTTTTAAAGCACTTAGAAAGTAGCACAAAGGGCATAGCCGGATTTGTAGAGGAACCGGCCCCCAATGCTATTAATTGTTTAAGTATGCAGTTTTAAAGTACATCAACCGAAAGTAATTTGCGATTTTTTTTTATACTTCTAATACCAACCCTGAATTTTTAAGAGCGATTTTTATCATTTCAATCACAAGCCATTTTCGGCCCATCCATTAAAAAATTACAAATATTTTTTTGGTCCAAGCTGGCATGTATACACTTCCTCAGAATAATTTTTCAGACTTTTAAAATGCAAGCCGTTACCTACAAAATTCCGCGATATTTTTAACACCATTTATTTAAGACTTCTAGTTGAGGTTCCACTTTCGTTTTTTACATGTCCAATTGTATAATTTCATTAATTTGTTCAGAATTTTAAAAGTAGTGGAATGTGGTCAAAATTTATAAAAACTTGCAGTACCCGATGGTCCTGTTTCCATTCGCACACTTACAGCAATTGAGCCGTATTACTGTACCGAACTTATATAGAAATGGAAGAATCGCATGAACTGAATTATGCGCTGCAATATTGCCAAGTGAAGTCGACATATCCTTGTAGTTCTAGAATCTAGAATATTCTTCTAATCCAGTAAATATTCGAATCAGCTTTTTCTGCAGAACGTGCTTTCCAACTTTAAGACCTCGATTCTTGCCAAAAGCTATAGGTCACCAACGTCGCGAATTGTGTCAGTGAGAAAGCTCAGGGATACCTCGATGAAACAAGCTACGACATTAGCTCCCCTGTACCAATAGATGCCATTTACCACATCTAGGAAAAGATTTTTTCGTCATTTGGCTTGCAGTCTGACTCCCTCCATGACTAGCAACTTCTACATCTTTTGGTCCAATCCGCTTGTTCTGCGGAGCCTTCGACGAGTCTTCCGATCGCTTTCGCCTGGAGATACTACGCTTTCCGCCAACCGGTACCTACTTTTTGAAGTGTGTTGTAGACGTTGGTGGCGATCTCCTGCGGTGCTTCTGGGTTTCCTCCGTGGATGCTTTTACTACTACTACTACTATTTTAACTTATTTAGCCCATAGTTAAGAGTACTTTATGTTGTTTCCTTCGCGTTTTCGTGTCGCACGTTAGCCGGCTGCGCCTCTCGGTCGGTTGGACGGTAGGTGGGCTGCTATTTTGCTGGGGTTCGCCTGGTCTAGCGTTATTATTATTTTACAATACAAAAATTTTGCTGTCAGACACTAAGTAAAAGCAAATTGCGTAAAAGACCGCAAAAACTAAGTGGCCGCTATGCAGTCTAGTTATTGCACTCAGAACCGAAATAGTACCGGTACAATGTTTAGGTTCTTTTCGGTTCCAAGAATATCGGCTCTCGGATACCGATACACAAAAAATTAAACATATCGGTTCCGGTTCTGAGTTTTAATAGGTTCTTTTCGGTATACGGTTCCGGTTTGATTCCCTGTTTAAAACTTCTTCCATCACAATATCAGCGATGATTGGTGATCCCACAGAAAATTCTTTCAGCTGCTTGTAACTCTTCTCACCAAATGACCTTCAGCTGGCTAACCACAATTTCTTAAATTATGAACAAATTTTTCCAATGTTTGATAAGAAATTGTACAAGGTTCCACACATTATCAAGAGTTTATTAAAAATAAAATAGTGGCAAGGGATTGATCTACACCAAGCAGTGGGCATGAAATTGATGTTTGGAAGCAGCCCAACAAAAACATCAGAAGAAAAAAGCGTTATCAGCTAGTCTCGATCGGCCCAAAATGCAGCTGTTGCGCCGTCTGTGTGCGCGTCTTGTAGGCGCTGTGCTCCGATTCACATTGACTTTGTTGTTCACAATTTGCAGCAGTTTATTATGAGACTGACTGGCGCCAATTGCTGAAAAAAAAGTCTCGGAGCAATGGGAGCAACCACAAGGAAATGTCGGTTCTTGTCATCAAACGCCACCAACAGAAATTTAATTCGTCGAAAGGAGACGAACTGAATCAAATCCAGAACTATCCATTACTGTCTCTTCAGCCCAGAAGATGTGGAACTATCCATCAATGAAGCCAAGTCCCAAGAGCTATAAGATGCGATGGACTCGCGGCAGTCATCCTCAAACATATCGGTCCACTAGGAGTGAGATACCTGACCCATATTTTCAATATGGACATACAGACTCTGCCTCACTCATTTTTTCTTTAACGCCATCTTTTTCTTCCACATACATCACCTCTATATTCTACTTTAGTGCTCGGCGGTTCATTAGTTTTAGTCCGTTCTTTTCAATATCCAGAGACATTTTAAGGAAGAATTGGTCTTCTATGGCTCTCATCGGAATCATTGCATTTACAAAGAATTTCGCAATATTGGCATCAAATTCGGCTTGGCTAATGCCCTGCCCAGTAGCTTCGATCTTCGTCTTTTTGGCGACGCAATATACTTTATAATCATTCAAAGCCTCAGCGCGATGCTTGCGTTTTAGGTGGCTTTTCGCAGCGAAAAGCCTACAGAAGAGTCGCTAGGGATAACGTTGAACTAGTTCTGTATAGGCAACCAGCTCTTTTTGGTGGTAAAATGCATAAGTTGTTTACAGTTTTGAACATACGCAACTTTTTCGGACCTAGAGCCAGCCAAACTTACTAATTATTATTATAATATTATAATAATTAGAAAGGTCGCCAAATACATTACAATAACGAATAATGTTACATTTAATCGAATGATCGTTGTTTATATAAAATTATTTACAAATAAAACTTTAGAAATAACATTTTATTTTAAATAATTATCTAGATGATTCGTTATTCGAATAATGCCAACTCTGATACAGAGGAAGACAGGGAAAATCATTCCTATACTTAAAATTGGCAAACCAGCTGAGCAAGGCTTCTCTTAACGCCCCATAACTTCTTTTTCGCCCGTTGTCCAGATTTTGGAGGCCCTGCTTCTCCTAACCTTCAAGGAACCCCACATTTCTTTCAAATTTCACATCATAAAAGGACTCAGCTTCACGCGACCGCACGAACGATACATTGTGGTGTCGCTTGACCTTTTAAGGCTGTATGATCTGTCGCTATGATGGTTAGCAAACTACCTCTCAGAACGTCAAGCGCAGGTCGATTTCCGAGGATCCCCATCCAAAAGCAAGTTCTGGTTTATTAATTTAAAATTCAAAAGCTCCATGAACGCCCCCTTTCCAAATTTCTTCACATTTTCGAATTAAGAAAAGATTGTTTTTTTTTTTAAATTTTTTTTATTACATTTAAATTGTTTTTGAAGCCATAAAAAAAAGCAAGAAAAAGAGTTTGTCTTAACTTAAACATAGAAAGAGCACGTATAAACATTTAGTATTGATTTTTTGTTTGTTATGTTTGTAATTTAAGATTCAGCAAAACATAATTTGATTTTTGCATACAAATTAAACTAAGTTGGGCTGCACTTTGTTCAGGTTTTGTATATAGGCTTGTGTATGTATACATATATATTTATATTAGAGATTTGTTGTATATAGGTAGTATGCTTTAATACACACACAAAAATATTGGAGTCCTTTTACGTGTGAGAAATATGTTTACAAAAAATTATTCTTCCTTTTGTGTTTTTTGTTTTTTTTTTATTTCAAGTCTCAGGTTTTGTGGTTTAGGTCTTATTTCTGGTTGGTTTGATTTAATTGTACTTTTTTCTTAAATTTTCGTGGGCTAGTCTAGGTGTCTTTTGTTATTGCATTTTGTCTTTAATTAAAGGGGGGGGGTGGGTTTGGGGTTGGAAATGGAAAATAAATACAACGTTTGGAAAAATATTCGAAAGATTCTGTTGGGCTTAAAAACTAAATATTTGGAATTGGAGCGAAGGTATGTAGTGTATATATATATATATAGATAGTTACAACTAAGAGTTCTTAAAAAGGTATACATAAATGGAATTACTTTGTTGTTGCTAAATTTTGTTTTTTTAAATGCCGACGAAAAGTCTTCAAAAGATTTTGTTTTTTTTTTTTGATTGTTTCTTAATTTTTGGGGGTCTGCTGCTTGGGGTCTGCCTGCAGACATTATTAATTTATGCAAGAGAGAAGGCAACAACTTTGGGAGGTTGGGGGGGTAAAGAAAATGTTTACAAAGAATTTTGCTAAATTAAAATTATTTTGTAAGCCACTTAAAGACATAGAGAGAGCGAAAGACAGTTTGTAAAACTAATATTTAAGACACTTAACATCTAAGAATACATGACGACGACAATGGGATTTCGCGATATTTGTGATTTTTTGTTTGTTTCTTTTGATGCTGAGGATGTGGGGGCACAACATCTGTGTTTAGGCATGGATGTATATATGTGTTTGTGATTGTTTTTGTTGGTGAAATGGAAACCACAACCATTAACAAATTTTGGCATCTATATATGCTGGAAAAAGTAAAAGATTTTGTTTGTTAATAAACTCAAATTATTTATAAATATTCACAGAAATAATACTCACAACTAATTATATTAACATTTAGTAGTTAAAAAACAGCACAGTTTGATTTCTTTTTATTGATTCATGGGTGGCATGGGGCATATGGTACACTTGGTGCTATCCATAAAGTTTGGCGGGCCACCTGTTTTGAAAAACAAAAGATTAAAGGTTAGTTATTAGTTAAGATTGAAGAAAATAGTAAAATAGTTTAGAACTAAACTTAGATGGATTGTGGCTTAGGAAAATTAATATACCCATACCCAAAAACGATCGAAATCGTATGGGAATTGAGTAGTTGTTGGGTCGAAAGCGATTTGTACAACACATGAGATAAAGTCCTTTCGACTTCAGTTCATTCTCAATTCCCGGTGTCACAGAAAACAAGTTCAGCTTGTTTCAAGTCTCTCATGGTAATTTTAGCAAACATTTGGTTTAATCAATACAACCCAAACCATTAAGATTTAAAAGAAAAATAATTTAAGAATCGTCGTTTTAATTATTAATTAGATTATCATGACTAAGCAAGCACATCGACGTCTGTTTGTTGGCGGAGGAATACAGGGTTGCCCATATTCGACGGACATGTGCTCAAAAAGAAAAACAACATTTCGTTCTGTTCGTGATAAAAATCATTTAATTGGGTTCAAGTAGATTTGTAAACATCACTTTTTGATTATGTTATCTCGGAAATGGTCGCCTAGAGCGGTTACGGCATATTGAGCCCGTTTTGTTAACGTAAGCGTTTGATTTCAAATAGCCCCACAAAAAGAAGTCTGGAGGCGTCAAATTTGGTGAATCTGGTCAGTCAATATCACAATTTTTTGACCTCAAACAAAAAAAAGGTCTCAAAAAATCGATTGTAGCGCGGCTTGTGTGTAGTGGAGCGCCATCTTGTTGAAACCAGTAGTGCACCATACGCTTTCAACGAACAATTGACATCAAAAAATTGGTTATCCTATCGCAATAACGCTTCTGATAGACGGTAACCATTTAGCCATCTTCATATTCGAAAAAGAGCGGCCCAATAAGCACATAGTGACTTTTTCATCGTGAAGAGGTAACTCTTGAATCTCTTGAGGATTTTCAGTGGCATAAATGCGGAAATTTTGTTTGTTTGCCTTTCCAGTCAACGTGAAATGAGCTTCATCGGTCATGATGATGAGTTTTCACAATTGACTTGTTTTGTTGAATGTAAATTTCAACAACAGCGTTAGCGTGGCGTGTACTGATCCATGGTAAAAATCTACTTGTCGATCTGGCATCGCTGTCAAAAGTTATAGTGTTGCCAGATGGGTCCAGTACTTTAAACAAAAATGAACATTGACGCTTGAAAAGAAAGTCATTGCGTTAGTCTTAATGTTAAACACTTGATGGATAGAACCACCAAACATTCAGGTAGATTAGGTTAGGTTGTGATGGCTAAGAGCGACAAGTTGCTCTTCCACTTAGGCCACATTGAGCGCATTGCGATGCCATATTTATTCCCTATTAACCCTGTTTAAAACTGAGGGGGCTTCCTCGTTACTGAACCATTGTGTGGACAGAATGAATTTGAGTAGAGCTGGGATCTCTAGCCCGGATGTCTCCGAGAGGTTGAGTAGCAGAGGTTGACAAAGTGTCCTGAGTCTCCTTCTACTCAAGGCGGGGCAATGGCAAAGAAGGTATTGTACCGATTCCTCCTCTTCTTCTTATCCGCAACTTCTAAAAAAGTCATGGTAAGTGACGCCTAGGCCTGCTGCGTGTCTGCCAATAAGACAGTGACTCGTGAGGGTCCCCACCAGAAGTGATATGTGGTCTCTTCTGTGACGTAAAAGTGTGTTAATACGTTTTTGGTCGAATGTTGGTCACGTAAGCCTCGCTAAGGCACAGGAGGAAAGGTTTTTCCACCGATTCGAACATTCATAACATTCAGCTATCTTTTGATAGTTTATCGTTCACTTGTCATTTTACACTTTGCAATATTATTTTCAAGCAGTGTTGCCATATTAAGGGCGGGTAGCGAAAAGGCCGCTAAATGAAAAACTCCATATAAAAAATATTGCTGGCCGTTTTATATTCTGTTTCCACTCATCGCGATAAAAGCTTACGTTTGCTTACGATATGCTAAAAAAATAACGTAGCTTAAAGTACTGTTAACGCTTTTTTCCGGTGACGTGAAAAAAATATGTTTCGATTCTAATTTGTGCGGGTAAGAGGAAAGACAAATTGAAAATGAGCGCAGCAAAAATAGATTCCGGCAGAAAGCGTCGCCTAATGGTATTTTCTAGGGCATTTTATGGAAGGTTCACGGAAGAGGCAATTACCGGCATTCAATTAGAGGTTACTGCGCTCATAATGCAGATTGTGAAAAGGCATAAAAAAAGGAACCATTAATGTTTTATTCAATTCGTTAAATAATAATAATTTATTAAAATAGCACACAAAATATGTCATCTAAGATGTTGTCATTTAACAGCGCAATAATAAGCTCAATGTTTCTTTGAAACGTTTATCGATAAAAAAAAGTGTGTTATCGTGTTAATAGCAGAGACTCTGTTAAGAATCTGCGGAATATCAACTTATTCACAACTATCAGCCATGCGCCCATTTTCGCTTTCGCAAAACTTTTACGATTTCAAACCGGTTTTTGTACCAAATTTGTACTCTAAATCGTAAAATTTTTACGAAAGCGAAAATGGGAGCATAGCTGTATGTGACTGTTTTAGCGGCCTTCACAACTAATTTTTCGCGTCCCGTGGAAACCGCCCTTTAGCTACTTATTAAGTTACAAGAATTTTGAAAGGGCTTTAAATCTAGCAGCTTTGATATAATGTTCAGCTACTTTGAGCTATTTCAGTATTTTCAACATAGTTCGATATAATGCCCAATAAAAACGTTTGAATACTGAGAATTCCTTGCTTTGTAAGGTGCCTCACTTTTTATGTCATCGAAATCTTCGGACACTCCAAAGTAGATGACATGAGAAAAATAACTGTAGCTTTTAATTCAATTGTTAGATATATTTATAATCGTCGAGTCTCTGACCATATTTCTTATTTAGCATGTACGTTATGACCTCAGCCTAAATAAAATAAAAAAAAAAAAATGAATTGATTTTAGAACATTAATATTCTAACAAAAGATTATAGTAACGAAAGAACCCAACTATCTGTACTCCAAGTTACATTTCTCTGCCTCTCCAGAAAACAAAAATTTGAATTACCCCCGATTTAAGCTATCTTGCTCAGAGCGGCATTTCTTTATACCTGCTATCCGACTAGGGAATGAATTGCCCAATCATTTAAAAACCATACAAAGCGAAATGCTATTTAAAACAAGAAAGAAAGTCGGTCAAGCCCGACTATAACATACTCTGTACCCTTACACTCGCATTTGCTCAGGAGTCAAACGGCCAGTAAACACCCCGCGCACAACGCGGTGCGCTCTCCAAGTTTCTCTCTCTCTCTCTCTTTCTCTCTCGCACTAAGATTGCCTGTGTTGAACGGTTAGGGTATGTTGCTGTGGTTGTTGGTGGGGGGGTGGGTGGTGTTAACTGGCCGTTTTACTTGAGTATGGTTCATCCGATCTTTACCATTCCTTCAGCAAATCGATAAATAATTTAGCTTACAAGGTATCTCTAGAAGGAACGAATGATCTATCTCCAAAACTGTAGGAGATATGAAGTTTTTTCCAAATTGCGGGGGCGGGAGGGGGCGTGGCAAAAATTGAAAATAAACTTGATCTGCCTGCAAGTATAAGAAATATATGTCCCATACATGTCAAACCTCTATCTCTTACCATCTCTGAGATCTCTTCGTTCATACGGACGGACGGACGGACAGACGAACATGGCTATATCGACTCGGCTGTTGATGCTGATCAAGAATATATATACTTTATAGGGTCGGAAACGATTCCTTCTCCCTGTTACATACTTTTGCACAAACTTAATATACTCTATGTACCTTCGGTACAGAGTATAAAAACTCACAAAAAGCTCACTTACAAGGAAACCAATTAAAGGCTAAAGTCCTGCCTGATCATTCACTAAAAATCCTAGATATATACCGAAAGGGTGACATAACATAAAGCCCATGTCGTAGTGCACATCGAAATATCACTATATAGGCGATAAGTCCGCATAAAATTCGGTCAAAATGCCCAGATTTTTTCGGACATAAGGCCCATTTGAAAAGTTGATTTCAGTGTCAGAGCACAGCTAAAAATCTATATAAATAAAACAAAATAAATATTTCTTAACTTAAAAGAATAGAAATGGTGGTTTCTGGAAGAAGCCAGACGACGACAGCAGAAACGTCACGGAAAACCATTTGGTGGTATCGGCTTCAACGAAACCATTCCAGCGCAGCTCTTCCTACAACAATTTGTGCGATTAAGCCATGGCATCAAGCAACAGTGACCACAGGCTCGTGAAAGTTATTAATTTTGCAATGCGTGGTATAATTTTGCTTTAAATCTTGGGTTGACTTTTGGATTGCATCACAAGATATGCAGTTTTATCAATGCGAAATCTTATTCAGTCAGAAAATAGGAATTTAAGACTCGCAATGGGCTGTATCTTCAATTTAGAATTGTGTAACCATTTGTCCAAATAAAGCCTAGAATCGGCAAAAAATATTCGGAATACACTGAATATGTAAGTAAATTAAGTGGTGATTGGGATACTAATGGCGATGGGTGTAATTGTTGAGTAGTGTTGCCCCAACCGTCATAGGAATATTTAAGAACTTTTCTTCGAAGTTGTAGCGGTCTTTTTTAATTGCAACATTTGACTTCAAAACAGTCATAGTTGTTGCGGTTCATAGAAAAAGAGGGTTTCGGATTATATGTAAACATAAAATCGCCATCCATGGTCTTCCAATACGCGTTTTTATTAGATGTTGGTTCTGTTTATAAAAAAATTTTTTCATTGTGGGTTATTCGCGGTTTTTCATGTCACCTACCGAAAGCTGTATTTACATTTGTCTGTTATCTCATATGAGAAGCTCAAAAAATATTCTGAATATGAGAAGTAGCCAATCAAAGTTTCTCGAATGAGTTTTTTTGACAACCAACTCACAATGAACTGAGGTATTTTCAGCCATATCGTAGGAGATATGAGAAAAGTGTAAATACAGCTTAAGTATTCCAGATTCACTTAAAAAACATTGCACTTATTGTTTGATCTTTTATAATTTTTGGAATTTTTAAAAATAATTTTAGAATTCACTATCCAAATGCATTGCTTGTTGTTGGATGAGTTTGTCTTTTGGTGATTTCAGTTGGCTGCCTTTCTATGTTATCCTCAAACTTTTAATCATTTTTGCTATTTTAAGCTTACCATGCATATGATTTAGATGCCTATTTCCAGAATTGCTATGATGATGATTATATAGACTGGCCATTGGTGGCACATTATAAGGCGGCGGCGGTGGTGGAGGCATGGCCAAAGATTGCTGCTGTTGACTGCGCATATGCAAATAAGATGCTGGCGGTGCAGAAAGCTGTATAGTTGGTGGTGGTGGTGTGGGTGTGCTTGGTGGTGTGTTTGTGCTCTGACATGGACTGTTCAGATTGCGTGTTACCGCATTATTGGAAATTTGCTGCAAGAGACGGCAATCGGCAGCAGTGTAAACTGGTGGCGATGGTTCGTGTGGTGTTTGTTGTTGGTATTGTAAGTGGTGCTGTTGATGGTGCTGCTGCTGCTGTTGATGGGCGTAGGAGCCATGTCCACTGTCGCACGACGAAACGGAACCTGTTGGAGTGTTTTTTTTTTGTTGTTTTTTGTGGGGTTTTAAAAGAAAGAGTAAAGTAGCGAAAAAAAGAGAAAGTGGTGTGTGGGCGCTTCGAAATAAGTTTTTAAATTTAATAAAAGCTAGCGAAAAAATGATAAAATGATTGCACCATATTTTCCATTTATTGTTTGCGGATTAGTTAAAAGTTAGGGAATCAAACCGAATCGTCCAATTTAAGCAGTTGCTCGCTTTTCTGTGGGAAAGTTGGTGATTTTGCTCTCTTAGTTGCTCAGTGATTCAGTTATTTTTTGTTCAGTAATCCACATGTTACATTTTCTTGCTTAGTTCTGGGGTGGTATGCAATGTGAGCAGAAATGTCAACAGAATGTAGTTGTTAGTCAGCAGAGAAAAGCTGTTAATGTATTGAGCACACTTAAACAATGAGCTTAAAAAAGCTCTCAGTTCTGCTTGGGCAGTGCCCATAATACAACAAAGAAGGTATGGCACTCACAGAGTGCGCCCTCTGCTCGGGCCACAAAATATCAGTCTGCAGTTGACACTTGAACCGAAAGGTGCCGACGGGGGTGGGTTTCTGTTGCACCGATAGCTTTGTTGTTTTTGTTGTTGCTTCAGTGCTTTTTTGTTATACACACATACTGAATTCGTGTATACAATGTACATATGTGGGTCTCTCGCGTTCACTCTCCGTCTCACTCTCGCGCATTTAGCAAGGCGCTTAGGCCACAATGTTGGCTGAGTGCCATACCTGTATTAGTTGTATCATGGCAGTGCCCAAGCAGAGTTGCTTTTGAAAGCTCTCTGCCCTTTCTCTGTGTATAGTATGTATACAATTATTTTGTCTGTCTCCACTGGCAACTTCTCTATATCGGTTCCGAAATAAACTGTTATACAATCGAAGTTTTCTATTCTCTATTACACTCTATAATCGAATTCGTTTCCTTAACACTGCAACTTTGTTCTATGTAAATGTAATTCAATATTGAGTTTAACTAAACAAAAATTCAAAATATCAGATTTGGCTCTGAGTTTAAGTCGATTTTAGTCCGGTAAACGTGTACGTATTCCGGTTTGATGCCCTTTTAATAATTGTGCGACTAATTTTTAACCAGCTTAGGACGAAAATTACCAATCTTGTCAGCAAACGGTTTTAGAGTTAAATATTAGCAATTTCTCAATCATTTTTCAACTTATTTTGTAGCGTTTTGTGTTGAGTTTATGTGTGTTTTGTGTGTGTGTGTAACCATCAATCCCATAAAAATAATAAAAAGCAAAAGCCAAACCAGCCAACCCAATCACCAAAATAATCATCCAATGCAAGCCAGGAGCAGTGTTTTCTAAAGCGCAACTAACAAATTCACTAATTGGGGCATCTAAAGTTAAGCTACACTTATGAACTACAATGGATTGATCTATTAAATGGATCTATTTAGGTTTCTAGTAAATTTTTAAATGCGGGAAAGATTCTTTCGATTTTAGTAGCAGCACAACAAAGCGTTTTGGTTAAATACTAAATTTGGTTTCAAAAGTTTGTTCACTCACCGGAAGTCACGGATTTGCGCAAGGGTAAATCACGAAATGTAGTCACACTACTACTTTCCAGAGAGAGGTCAACCGAGGGTAGGGGTGGCGGTGGGGCAGGCGTATCCGAGTGGGATCGTTCATGAATAGCCCGTGTGGGCATAATGTTGCCTAAAAAAAACAGGAAGAAGGATTAAATGTGTTTAAAGCATTGAACGCGCTCGTTGCTGTCCCCAAATGCTCATTCCATGGACTTAATAAACGACTTTGATCTGCTGATGAGAGAGTCGGAAGGCCCTTTAAACAGTACTGTACAGACATACCATTGCTATAGAATATGTAATGTTCAAAATTTATGTTGTTTTTTGTTTATTATTGAATTATAATCAACTGTTGACCTTTAGACGGCAAAACAAACACTTTGACTAAAATCAAAACAGTTCGATAAAACCCATGGACGTATTTGGCCTTTCTTAAGACTTTCATGTCATTTAATTTATAATTTTTGATAGGCTTGAAACTCTGTTTCAAACAATAAAAGAGGTACAGTCGTGGTCAAAATATGATGAACAACACAAATGAAATCCAAAGTCGTCCTATAAAATTATAATAAATAATTAAATAATATAATAAATCCTATATAATTATCCATAAAAAGGATTTTGTTAACGCAAGAATAAATGTCTTGCTATGTTCTAATTTTTTCTGGCAACTTTCGTCTTAGCATCTCTTACTCCGTTTCATAATATCTATGCAAACATGATACAAAGAATACAAGGTAGTGCAAAAACTTGCTCCATTTCGCATGCGCAAAACTTTGTGAACATTTTTAAGTTTTAGCTTGATTTAGCTTAATTGTTGATATAATTTGAATTCATTTTCATTATGGTTATCAAAGCACACTTTTGGAAAAATGTTAATAAACACAAAATTGTGAGTCTGTGACGTCACATTGGAATTTTTTTGTTTGACAAGCGACGCATTGCACTTCCTTCTATTTTTTTGTATTGGTTAACTGCAATTTTGAGGGATCGGAAACAATCCTTCGCTTTCTTTGAGATGCGTTTCGGGTCATTGTCTTGCCTTCAGCGTAAGGTAATGAAAGGTAAGGAAATTGGCATCCATGATACCCTCGATCTTAGCTAGAAGTCCAACCCCATTCCACGAAAAGCATCACCACAGCATCAGTCTTAGTCACCCATGGTTAATGGTCTTAGTGGTATACTACGCATTGAATTGAGGACGTCTAACGTATTGCTTTTCAGTGTATCGAACTGCACGACTTTTGTCTCATCTGTCCAACATATGTGGCGCCAAACGGTGTCAGGTTTGTTTAGCAATTATCTCACAAAGTGGACATTCTTGGGATTCTTGCTTTAAGATTAACGACAATCAATCGTAGCAGGTCCAACCCATCCTTGTTTATATAGAAGTTATGAAGGGGGGTCTCTTTACGATCAATTTGTCCTGCCATTCATTGATTGTTTCAAATCTACCCCTGCTTTCGGCCTGCGGTGGAAAAGTTTTCCGCTTTTCTTATCAAACCATGGAAAACACGAATTAACCCTCTAGTGCCCAAGACCGCCTCTAGACGGGTAAGGTTAAAAACACCGTTATTTTATTCTTTTCATTCCTTTTGACTCGGTTTTGCGTTTTTTCTAATTCGGGGAAGTCCAAAAATTAAGTTCGTTGCGTTTGGAATACATACTAGAGCTTGCGTAAGCTGCTGTAGTCATTTGAAGCAGAAAATTTGTGCAACTCGGACGAAATAATTATTTTGTAAAAAGTGCTAAATATAAATATTTTTTTAAAATATATTATTATAAAAAGTTTGCTGCTGGAAAAAAAAATTGTACCGTGTTGCTGATAGTCTCAAGGACTCAAAATACGAAACCCACACTAAAAAAAAGTTTTCGTTAGCTTTTTATTGCTTTTATAATTTTTTTTTATCTCGTCTAGAGGCGGTCTTTGGTACAGTACAACTCGGGTAAAAAAATTATAAGGTAAGTTTGAAAGTGGAACAACTCAAGACATATTTAAGTTCAAATAATTGCTTTAGTAGACACGGATCGACGACAAATGCATAAGCTATCAGCTCTTTCCGATGTGGAGATTGAGAAATTTTTGAATTCGATTGATTTTGACATTGATACGGACGGAGAAGAAGAATTGGAGGACGATTTGACTGTCAATGAGTAAGATCAAGAAGCGATTGGAAGAGCGGTAAATATGTCGGATTCTATGTTGGCTTCAGAGATTTGTGTAACTTCAAGCGGAAGACCTACTCTGTTGGTGAAATTGTTGTCACCCTCAACTTCGATTGCATCGAATTCACTGGGCTACAGATCCAAAATCAGCGCTTTTCAAAAAGATGTTGTGGCGCCAAAAGAACTTAGTCTTGGATAAATCTGCTATTTCCTTTACTGAGCCTGACCTCGGAGTTCTTAAAAAGCTTGATACGCCATTCAAGTGTTTTGAATACTTTTTGAATGATACTATCATTGAGCATATTACACAGCAGACAAAATTGTATGCTGCCAAAAAAGATGTCAATACTTCGTTTTCGACAACCAATTTGGAAATTCGACAATTCATTGGCATTTAATTTTTTATATCAGTTTTTCGCTACCCAAATGTTCGTTCATATTGGGGTGAGTACGCGTTTGGAATAGTTCAGAACACAATGTCAAAAAATCGCTTTGAAAAAATACGAAGCAATTTGCATGTCAACGATAATAGCTAGTTGCATTTCAAGGATTCTGCCAATCACGATCCTTAATACAAAATACGGCCTATCGTGAATCACTTCAATGAAAGGTTTCCGCCAGTTCCGATGAGCCAACGCTTATATGTGGATGAACAAATGTGTGCAACGAAGATAAAGACCTTTCTTTGACAATATTTACCAGACAAACCACACAAATGGTGAGTGAAATTCTTAAATTTGTGTGACTCCTCTGGCTTTTGCTATAATTGTGAGATATATTGCGGCGCAGGAGACAACGTTGTTCATACTGGCTCACCAGATCTTGGTGCGGCAGCAAATGTAGTTGTTCAATTGTCACGCAATGTTCCGGATTTCAAAAACCACATTATGAACTTCGACACTTGCCGCTTCTTGTATATCTCAAATCCTGGGGAATATTTTCTTTGGGAATTATTCGCTCGAATCGCATTCCAAATTGTAAGCAGCCTACTGAATTTTGTGGATCTGCATCATGAGTCGAAATGTCTTTGACGGTTTGGAAGGACAATAAAGGCAGCGCGACTTGCTTCGACTTACGCGGGCACAAAGACTTTCCTGAATGAAACGAATTCAAAAGGTCAGGTTTCACGTAAATGTAATATAAAACTGTGCCTTTCCCAGCAAAAAGACTGTTTCTAAGATTTTCATCCCAAATAAGTAAACGAACTTTTTGTAAACAAATATTTTGGAGTTTTGAAAAATTAAGTTACTTTAGTATTAATTGTTATTTCTTTTGTTTTTTGAGCCTTTCTTTATTTCCTTTATACTTTAGTCCTATAAAACTCGAGCAAAAGTAAAAATTTTTCCAGAACAAACCTTTACTTTTAAGATATAATGAACCCAAAAATAATTTTTTTCTTGGAAATCCACTTGACTTTGCGCAGGCAGTTTCAAAACGCTCAACTTTCGTCATCTAATCTAGTAGCTGGAAATCTCTAGAGATTTCTGGGACACACCCGTGCATATCTTTATTCCTTATGGTCCACTATGTATTATTCGTGCTGAACATTTTGATCTGATTTTGTACGAGATTCCTGGTATGCTCAGTAAAATATCAAAATTTCAGAAGACGATTCGTAATTTCCGTTGTAAATACAAATAAAATTTAGCAAAACAGGTGTCCATTCAAATATATTAATTAATCTATTTCTGGCAATGGTAACTGGTCAATTTTTTGAAGTAAGTTAAAGGCTTGAACTCAGAACAACAGAAAATTCCTTTCCTTACAGTATTTCACACTCATTAGTATCAAAGCAAAGCCAAGGTGCTGTGAAGAAAGCAAAGTTTCGGTCGTTCTGAGTACGGGGCGTAACTGATGAAACATTCCGTAGATAGATTTTAAGCTCTTACAATTAACAACCGTAAATTACATCTAATTATAGCATTATTTTGTCATTAAAGTCCATCTATGATCTTAGACTAATCCATTTTGTCTAGCCTAATCCTTTTTCCCTTGTTAAGCTTACCTCCTGAAGCCAGACGTCGATGCGAACAGGGACTAGGACTTGGTGTGCATTGTGAATTCACCAGTCCTGCGTTGGCGGGTGCTGCTGCAGTACCAACCGTTCCGGTCACTGGTGTGCTAAAACCATGAGCTGCATGCATATGATGCAATGGCTGAATTACACCCGGCAATGCAGAATTATGTCGCGGCACAAAGGGCTGATGTGGTCGTATTTTTGAAGATTCCGACAGCGATAACATTTTCTTAACCGCCTGCGGTGAGGCGGTACCAAATTTGGGACCATTATTTTGCAATTGACGACGCTGGTGATCGCTGGTGGAGCTAGTGGAACTCGTCGTCGATAGGGTGGGTGAGCTGGGATGACGTTTGCGCAGTGAGAGTGAGGAATTGGGCGCCGAACTGGAGGAGGTGTGTGAATAGATGCTTAATTGATCGCCAGCATTGAGACTATGGCCTCCAGCACCGCTAATACTGCCAGCACCGCCGCCACCGCCGCCGCCTGTAGAGCTGCTGCCACCTCCACTGCGATGTGAGGTATTGCCATGTGAGATGCTACCCGAATAGGTAGAGCCATGAGCGGGTTCACATTCGAGGGAAAGTTTGTGCAAAAGATCCTCATCGCTTAAAATCTTTAAACTATTCAAATAGGCCTTGACACGACGCACCATTTGAGCCTCTTCAAACATTTTCTTGGGATTTGGTGCAGCGGTAGATTTCTTGCGCCGCTTAATGGTGGCCTGACCCGCATTGGCAGCAATGACAGTGCCGGCCGCGGCATTGCTTTGTGAGGCCGACATTTGATTCAACGAGAATAAAGCATTTGAGGGTGATTGACCTTTCAGCTCCAAAATGGCCAACAAATCATAGGGTGAACTGCACATGTGGGTAAGCAGGCGCACTTCTTTGGATAACATTCGCAGTTTTTCGAAATTGATCAAGCCATCAATGCGTGTATCATTCCCCAAATGAATAAATGTTAAATCCTTCTTTACAATGGGATAAAATGGTATGATGGGATGTTGAGCCAACAATTCAGCCGACACCAGCTGACGATATTTACTCATATTACGCGAAGGATCCATCAAGTCTTGCAGATCATTGAACAAACGTTGATATTTAGAAGGCAATTTTTCCCAGGTCAAACGCAGGCGTGAAACCGCCGCATGTCCCAGACCCGAAATGATGGCAAACATGGAATTGAAATTTCGGCATTCCTTACAGTGGCGTGCAATTTTGATAAACTGCTTGACAATCTTCATGCGTCGCACAATATTGTGCTCGCCACAGATCTCACTGACCACCCAGAACATTTCCCGATTGACCAGCTCCGAAAATTTACTCAACATGGGCACACCGTACTTGGAATGCAGCTCAAACAGTTCATCAATATATTCCGTAGACTCGATTTGACGAAAATTGGCAAAATCCTGCAGCGTCAACTGTATGGCCAACTCATAGGCATTTAGTTGTAGAAAATGTACACCAGACTCACGCACCAATTCCAGGGCCAATTCATCCGGCACCAGGGGTTCGGTGCTGTCATTTAATTTGAGATAATAACGCGCAGCAAAACTGATTCTTTCGGCCAAATTCTGCAATTGATCGGGTAGGCGACGCTGCTTAACCATGCCACCCTCTCCCACGCTCACCTCACACAGCGAGAAATTGGAGCTGGGATCGTGTATGCCAAACTCTTGTAGCGTCAACATGACCACCTCGTGGGCGGTGGTCTCTTTGTAGATTAAAACATATTTACACGTTTGATCGGCCTTGTAGACTTTCAACACATGCTCGGGATAGTCGGGCAATAGATGCGATTGGGTTGAGGTGGTGGTTAAAGTGGAAGCTGCCGATGGACGATGTAAATGTGCACCCAAATAGTTGACTTGCAGCATGGTGGCAGCACCGCCGCCGGCTTCATTGGAATCATAAGTTAAGCTGGTTAAGTCTGGATTGGATTGTGATTGATAGAGACGACCGCCAGTTAGGTTAGAGGGACAGCCATTGATAGAGGATTGAGTGCTGCTGTTGCTACCCGAACTGTGGTTAGATCCTTTCGCTTTATTTGGCTCATTGAGTAGCGTATCGGAGGAATCATTTAGGCTGCCCACATGATGTTGTTTATTTAGTAGATTCATTTTGGCCAAAGCCTTTTGTAATCGTTTCTTGGGACCCAAAGTCATAAAGCCACCTTTGGTGTCCTGTTGTTGTTGATGATCTCCTGAATTGGCATGCAATTTCTTGGCTGAATTTGTGTTGACACTTTGTAGCAATTGTTGCATAAAATTGGAGGCCATACTTCCTCCTCCTCCTCCGCCGCCGCTTACGGGTGGCGTCTGTGGTGCTGCACAGTCGGGTTGGTCCGTCAATAGCATATCCACCGAACTTAATCTTTCCATATGGGCACGATTACTGGCACTGGTTAGTTCATCTGTGGTGCTATCCGAGCGTCCATGTAACTTGGCTATATCATTGGCACAGATTCTACGCGGACTTCGTAGACATTTAAAACTACCGCTGCCTGCATTAAGTCCACCCGTTGCTGTTGCTCCACCATTACCACCACCACTGCCATGTTCCAGTGCCTGCATAATCTCCTTGAAACCCAAGAGATTACTTTTTACATTAATGCTCAAATGGGTGGTACCGGTGAGTATCTCTAAAGCTCTTTTACTGGTGACATGATCCAGTGATTGTCCATTTACCTCATGTATTTGATCACCTCTCTTGAGACCCACGTCTTGCGCCTTTGAGCCCGCCTCCACATGTGAGATATAAATGCCCACACTTGCATTTCCCGTAGCCGCTGCCACGCCTCTTAGCTCATAACCGCCTATTATTTGGAAATTCAGTGCCTCATCTCGCGAGGATCGTGTCAGTGTGCAGCTACGCATGCGTGCCTTCGCCGCGCAGGCTATATGCAGCAATCGTAGCTGACTTAACAGCTTCTTACGCTCCAGTCCCGCCTCAAATATTTCCAGAAATTCCATCATTTCATGATCTGCCTCGAAATCGGTAAAATGATTGTTCACCCAGAGCAGAACGACACGTGTCACCCGATCTCTCAGCTCTTGTGTCTTGTGCGTATCCATTTGCTCCAAATCGAACCAATTTAGCAACTTAGTGGTCACCTCTTGGGGATTGTGTATGAAAATACGATGAGTGAGTAGGAAATCCTCCACATAAGTGGGATCTGTCATTGAATTCTCCTCCACCAGTTGCTGCAATAATCTCTCTGGTGTGCCCCTAATCACCACATGTCCTCGTTTTGTGTTCAATGAATTGGCATTTAAGCCACCAGCTCCACCGGAACTTTCGACGGCGCCACTTCCTCCTATCGAACGCAATTCCGTCACCATAACCACTCGACCATGCTCATCCTCATGCCGTCGTGTATTCTCCTCACCCTGATGTTGTATTCTATAATAATCCGTTTGGGTTATGCACACAAATTGACAGTCATCGCATTTGGTACGCATCACACCCCGATGATAGAGCTTATCCATGGTTGGTAGTATACCAAACGAGTCACCCATTTGTAGTTCTTCACGTGTGCCATTGGCATGTTCGATTTCTACAGCTCCATTGATTAGCACCGACCAGGAGTCCAATTCCTCACCATCAGACATGACCACTGTGCCGGCTTTGTCGACCACAGCGAACACCATGACCGAGCAGAGAGCACGGCGCACGGCTAGCGTAATATTTGTGAAAGCCTTGAGGCCTTGTGTGAACTCTAGCAGAATTTCCACATCATCTTCGCTACGCTCTGAGGGATCCTTTTCCAGGCAATCGCGAACTGCATCGCGCACATTGAGACTCTGTGAAAAGAAAAGTTTTTAAAATCATTTATTAGAAAGTTTTTCCAGTTTTTTTAACCTCTTTGAAAACTTGATTCGTTGCTTACATTTGAATTCAACTGTCAGTTGAGTTTATCATGAGCATAAGAAAACGAACTTTAGTCAATTTTAACACCAACTGTACCTATTGTAACTTCCTTACAAACCAGATGCCGAAACCAGAACATGAACTATCCGTTCGGTTAGGTTTCAGCCTTGGAAATAAATATTTTAATTTGCTGTTACCACCAACCAATTCTTTTGCAATATGTTTCGATTCGCACGGTAAACTACATAGTTTCTGTGTCAACTTTTGTGCCAAAAATAAAACACAATTTGAAGGAATGTTTAATTTTCTGCTTTCATTTGAAGAAGAATGCAGTTGAAGTCACGGTTGCCACTTTTGGAGCAAACGCTCCAAAATGGATCTTTTTTTCTCGTTGGTTTTAGCATAGCAAACAATTTGTTTAGAAGTTCAAAAGTACACAGAAAGGATATTCGAAATATCCCCTATAAAATCCCCTTATTAAAATATCCTTTTCACAAGTTTCTGCTCCTTTGGATGAAGAATTAAGATCAATAAACTATAATTTTTTCTGTCATATTCTTTTTTAAGTGAAAACGATCCAAAGGAGCTTAAGAAAGGGTGAACGGGATCTTATTTTGGTTGAGCGAGCAAGTCAAGTATGCTCGTTGGAGCGAAAGAGAAAGACACATTGCGAATTTCGATGTCATGAGCGCTGCGCCATTAGAAGTAAAACCATTGAAGAGAACACTCGCGATTATGCATAGCCGGCAATAAAATTGTGTGCTGTGAGTGATATTAAAGTGTAATTGAAGTGAAATAATAAACATCAGGTAAGTGATATGTGCTTGCACTCTAAAAACTCGCATTTTAGTCTACTTGTTCCCTTGTTTAGTTAACATTTGCTTCAATAATACTAATTTATTTTTATATCTTTCTTGTGCTCTTTTACAGCACCTCTTGGAACTAAAGTGGTACGGCTCCTTGGAGAAGCTCACTTCCTATTTTAACGATAATCTAAAGAGCCCGTTTAACCGGAACCTCTTAATGAAAGTTTAGGACAATAAGGATGGCCTTACAGGAGGACAATACTACTTTTAAGTCAATACATATCCACTAATTTTTGTGTATTAAATATTAAATTTATATTATATAAGTTATTGTGCTGTTTTTTTTGTTTTTTGGAAAGGATCTTTACAACAGGTCCTTGGGATACGTCATTAAGATCCAATGGATCTTAAAGATATTAATAACAGATCCATGGGAAATGTCATTAAGATCAAACGGATATTAAAAATTGGATATTAAAAAAGATCAAAAGGACATTTCATAAAGATCCAATGTATAATATATGAAAAAAAGAACAGTTTTTAACAGTTCAAATGTATAGTTGTTAAATATCCTTTGGATATTTGAATATCATTTTTTCGAAAATAAATCGACTTCGAAAAGATCCAAAAAAGGATAATTAACTATCCAGTCCAAATGGAAATCTTAAAATCATTCTGAAGATTATCAAAAACTATCCTTTTTTCTTTCAGTGTACAAATTTAAAACTGAATTTGCTTATACTATAATGTTTAGAATTGAACCATTTGATAAGTAAATATCCGTCTTGTTTAGGAATCACACAAAAAACAGAAAAATTAAACAAAATCATGCGAAACTGGAAATTTTTAATACAAAAAAACCAAAGCTTATTGATGAAGTTCGTAACGTCAAGTATTCACCCTTTATGTTTCATGTAATTCTTATCCTGCTATTCCTATTAATGGACTACTTGGCCAATTTGTTACGAGTTTGCTGTCCAGATTCCAAAACCGCGAAAGAAAAAAAGATCCTTTACAAAATTTAATCGACTTTGCAACCGATTGGCAAAATTTCATCAAAGCCATATTGAGTATGGATACCAATCTATTTTACCTCAAATTCACTTGCCATTCTTTTCATTCATGCTCAAAAACTTCCAACTAATATCGAAAATAGTTGTCGAAACATCTACTTATACTCTGCCTGGAAGAGAGTGGAAAAGTGTTCCCAAAGTTGCCATGCCAAGATGGCAATCATTGAAAAAAATAATCTTATAATCTAATCAATGGGATGTACTCCGGTTATTCGTTTTGGCTGAGTGCTGAGAGAGGTTAAAGGCTAAACCAAACAAAAAAAAAAACATTAAATCATACAAGCTACAAGGGTATAAAAACTTCGGTCGAGCCGAAGTTAGCTTTCCTCCATTTTTTTATGTTTAAGTTACGTTTTAAAAACTATAAATGACCTTAATACCGAACACAACAGTGCGGGAGTGTTATTTGGAGTTAGTTTTGGCTATATTCAAAAGATCCCTTTTAATGATATTGCCAGAAAAACTAATTTTAAGTAAACAAAATGAAACTGTGCAATTTCTTAGCCATTTCGACTAGCTTTATGACTCAGATCCCGAAACAGCTGCTTTGCAATGGAGCAAGCTACAACTAACTGATCAACTAAAAAAAGAATAACGAACTAAAATTGACTTTATGCCCGAGGATTTCAAAAATTAGTTACTTTTGTAAGAAATATAATGACACTGACACATTTCATCTGCTTCTGCAGTTTAATTAAAACAAAGCATGGAAATAAACTTGAATTTCCACTCATGACAAACAAAATGCTATGTAGAGAGCTTTGTTCACATACAGATACAGATGTTTGGTCAACAAATGACCTAAAAGAAATTATTAATTGAATTATTTACTTGAATTATTGAAGAACCTTTTGATCTCTAATAAAAAAAGAAGCTTGTTTTGTTTAGATTATAAAAATTTGTTTTGTTACGTTTATTATGCAGGTATTATAAATAATATTATTAAAAACAATAATTCCCTTTACTTTTTTTGGCAAAATGTAGTTTAGGATCTTTATACCCTTGCAAAGGGTATTATAATTTTGCCCAGAAGTTTGCAACGCATAGAAATATTCATTTCCGACCCCATAAACTATATATATTCTTGATCAGGGCGACGAGCTGAGTCGATTGAGCTTTGTCCGTCCGTCTGTCTGTCCGTCTGTCTGTCCGTCTGTTTCTACGCAAACTAGTCTCTCAGTTTTAAAGCTATCGAGCTGAAATTTTGCACAGAGTCTTCTTTTTACTGCACGCTGCTAATATGTCGGAACCGACCGGATCGGATCACTATATCTTATAGCTGCCATAGGAACCATCGGTCGAAAAATGGGTTTTAGTGAGAAAAACTTTTTTGTTTTCAATGTTAACGTGATTAAACTCGGTCATTAATAATATTATATGCTTTCAAACAGATTTGCAAATTTTGGTCAAAATCGGATGACTATATCTTATAGCTGCCATAGGACCGATCGGTAGGAAAATGGGTCTTAGTGAGAAAAACTTTTTTGTTTTCAATGTTAACGTGATTAAACTCGGTCATTAATAATATTATATACTTTCAAACAGATTTGCAAATTTTGGTCAAAATCGGATGACTATATCTTATGGTTGCCATAGGACCGATCGGTCGAACATGAGTCTTGGTAAAAAAAATTTTTTGTTTAGTTTTGTTAGCGTCCTTAAACTCGCTGATGACTTATTTTATAAGCTTTCAAATAGATTCGCAAAATCGGGCCGAAATCGGATGACTATATCTTAAGGCTGCCATAGGGCCGATCGGTCGGAAATTGAGTCTTAGTGAGAAAAACTTTTTTCAGACGTTTATCTGTCGGAAAATAGGTTTTAGTTACAAAATTTTTTGATTTTTATGTAAGCGTACTTAAACTGTGACATTTGCATTTGCAAGGGTATAAAAACTTCGGCACAGACGAAGTTAGCTTGGCCTTCTCGTTTTTCATTGAAATGGAGCTTTTTTCAAATATATTTTGGAACTTTTGTTTCTTAGATGGAGCCATTTCGTATTTTTTTGGAGCATTTTATTTTTTCCTAGTGGCAACCGTGGCTGAAGGCCATACTAAAAGCTAGATTTTCTTCTCATTGAATCACTCACGACTGGCCCTTGACACGTGTATGGATTCACTATCATGCTGAAAGATGGGATCCGGGTCCGGGTCTTGCTTCAAAAAGTTTACCAATCAGTTTTGATAACCTTCTGAATTCAGTCGACCTGTTATCTTGAAATAAACGAAGACAAAGCCAGCATTGACGGCATCTGACGGCAACAGTTCAGAATAGATTTTGCGAAACGTCAAGTCATGGAGGGAGGAGTGGAAAAATGTGGTATTCTGCGAGAAAAAGTTTTACTTGGATGGATCTGATGGTTTTTTTTACTACTGGCACGACATGGAAGCGCCTGAGCGCATTTCGACCCTCCGAAATGATGTTTTGGGTCGCTTTAAGCTATTACAATCGGACCCCCATATGCAAGATTACGGGTCGCATGAATTCAGAAGGTTATTAAAACTTATTGTTGGATGTCTTAGTAGACATTTTGGAGCAAGAGTCGTAACCCGGATACCATCTTTCAGCAGGATAATGCTGACATACAGCTTTTAAAATGGGCAGCGCGTTCTGCGGACATGAATCCCATTGAAACCATGTGGTGTAACCTTGTACATCGTGTTCATGCTGGAGGACAAAAGTTCAACTTGACTGAGGTCCTTCGAAAAGCTCTTACCGGTTTCAGGCTCTGCAGGAATTCAAAAAACTGAACCGA
This sequence comes from Lordiphosa magnipectinata, assembly GCA_037044535.1. NCBI lineage: Eukaryota > Metazoa > Arthropoda > Insecta > Diptera > Drosophilidae > Lordiphosa > Lordiphosa magnipectinata. The sequence continues at coordinate 131,262 of JBAMBO010002422.1, forward strand.
GTCGGTTCTTTGGGGTTAGTTTCTATACCTGTTAGGTTTAAGTTTTTTAACCTTCTGAGAATAAACCCGAAATCGACAATTGGAAAAGATTCGGTTCAATACCTGGTTTTTTTTACGGAAAAAAAATTTCGTAATACTCAATCGGTGCGTTTCACTGTGCAACACTAAAAAGTTGATTGCGTCGAGAATTTTTTTTTCAAAAATGTGTCACAGAGTGTTATCAATTGAAACAAGATTCATAATTCTCTGAACCCCTTTTAGAATTAGTCAGTAATTAAACAGAAAACAATTTGGCAGGGCCATGATCATTCTGAGAACGTTGAGTATGGCCTTTGAGGTGGGGTCTGTCTGAGTACCACACCTTTAGTAAGGTTCAGTGCCATGATACAATAACTACAAGGTAGCGCAATTGCAAGTGCCATTTCGCAAGCGCGATAATTTATCAAACCACTGGACTAAAACAGACACAAAATCCAAGGCTACTTAGGGCCGATTTATTATCTTCTACATAGAGCTATGTGTCATAAACTAACAAATCGCAGAGTAATTATGAAGTTATCTGACACATAGCAGCTATCTGGAAGAAGAGAAATCGGCACTAAGTCATTTTTTTGACAGCTTTCGATAGAAGTTTCGAACTACATCAGGAAATAGAAGGCGACCATGTCGGTTCGATCCAACAGATTACAACTTTGAGTCATCGAGCCGAGGCCGACTGAGAATATTGAAGCTGCGCTACCTTGTAGTTATTGTACCATGACTCAGTGCTGAAACAGAGCTGAATCAGCACTGATTTGGAAGGGCTGACTTTACATGCTATTCAGTCATAAATTTAACAGACAGGGCCTACTACTTCATGACCTTTGTTTCAAATGGAAATCAGTCATGAATTGGAGAAAATTTGTATCTTCTCAAGTCTAAATTCGGCACCGATAAATTCAGTACTGACGCGTAGAACTGCAGGTACATTTTACGGAAAAAATGTCAACGATCTAAGAACCAAAATTCGAACCAAAACATAGAGTAAAGGAACTAACGTTAGACCAAAGATTTATAGATATTATAAATGACGCATGTGAAAGAAAAATTGATTGTTCTTGGGAGCTGACATTGGATAAAAAAAAAATTATAAAAAGTTTGTGTGAGATAGGGTATCTATATATGTATGTAGTGTCTTTGGTTAGACTACAATGGGTTTAATGCAGAATTTCAGATGTTTGCAGACTTGGTTTTAGTCCATCATTATTTCTTATAAATCGATTGTTGTCAAAGCTTTATCGAATTGCTTCAGATTTCCTACTAGATTATAATGTCATATGTGTCAAACAGTGTGAACGCAGCCTTATCAAATTTATACAAATATGTCAAAAATCTACTTTACAATATGAAAATGTATCAGTGTGATTGGCTTATGATAATAAATCTAACAGTGTGAGCAGAATATTATTTCAGCATATTCTAGAATCGTTCTAAATACTTCTAAACAAGTTTTGAAGGTATTACATACTAGAAATTTGAAAGTTTTTAATTAATTCTTGGGTTCGCAAACCGAACCCAAAGTTAAACTATACGTTTGATCTACTGGACTGAATTTTCGCAGAATTTTGAAGGTTTGCAGCTTTGCAGAAAACAAACAAGATAAAAAATACCTAAATTCCTATCCACCCCAATAAAATGCGGCGCCTTTCTGGAATGCAAACATTCTTATCTCCCCCTTGACAATACGTAAAACCACAAATCTCGAATTAGTCAATGAAAGCAGTTGTTTTTTTTTTGTGATATCACCATAACTCACATCCATGCTCTCGGCAAGATCCTCCTCATCGGAATCCACAACTGATTCAACCAGGCCGGAGAGATCAATCTCTTCGGCCTCCAGCGATGAACCATAAACGGAGGCCATTGTATCGCTACCGCTGTATGCTGAACTTGTGTCACTTGAATGTGAACCACGATTGCATTTTTGATGCAATTCCGGTCGATTGATTGTTGTACCAACGCCGCCGGTGCCGTTGCCAGTTCCAGTTCCCGAGCTGGCAGTGGCCGTTTTATTGGGTGGATACTACAATAACAGCAAAAACATGAAAAAAAAAGAGAATTGTTAATTGGCATACAATGGGAGAAGAAGTAAAATGCATACTTACATTATATCTGATATGATAGAGATCCATTAGGCGCTGCTACGGCATGCCAGCCCTCAAGATGATATGTTGTATGTGTGTGTGTGTGTGTGTGTGAGAGAGAGAGGTTCTAAGTGTTGAACTTTAGACCTTGATGAGGACTAAGAGAACTGAAAGTAAGGGAAATTGTGAATTAAAATGTAGAGTTAAAGGACTTTTCAATTGGGCTTATTAAATATCTGAATTTCTATGAATTGTACGAAACAAATATTTCAGAATTTCTTTTTAAAGTTGCTCTAGATTGTTCACAAATTTGGTTGAAAATTTATTTAATTGTTTAATTGCACTTACAAAATTTCTTTCACTTATCTTTACTTAAAATCTTTAAATTACTGTGAGATTTTATTGGTCAATTTTTTTTGTGTCTTTGTTTTTGTTTTATTTTACTTGTGGTTTTACCTACAACACACTTTCATTTTTTTTTTTTGTGCAAAAACCACAAAAACAATGCCAGCCAATAAATTAAGTCAAACAACAAAAACAAAACAAAATTCTCATGCAATTTAAAGTCTGCTGCTGCTGCTGCTGCCGCTGCTGTTGTTGTGTGTGGGAGCCAGAGCCACACTGGCTGCCATTTGTGTGTATTGGTGAGCTTGATTGTTTCTTGTATTTGTGAGTGGGGGGCAAAGCGACACAGAAAATAAATGCAACAACAAAAAAAAACGAAACGAAAATTGTAGGCGACAACTTCCGTTCGCTGTTGGATAAAGCTATAATAATATAATAAGAGCGTTGCAAAATCAAAGTGTAATAAATAAAACACACTTGGCCAGGGCACACACACACACACAATAGCTCACACACAGACACTGCATAGATGTATGGGCGTGTTTGTACAGTTCAATGATTTGATTTGGCTTGCACCCCTACCTACCCCCCTCCTACCTAACACTCAACAGACTTATAAATATTTTTTGCACTTTGCTAATTATACGCACTTTTTGTTGTTGCCTCTCTTTTTCTCTCTCGGCCCTTTTTTGTTGCGCTTTGGCATAAAGAAATTTTTTTTAGCCAGCGTGTGTGTGTATGTGTAATGGTATTGGTATAGAGCTGCGCATTGTTGGAATTTCTTTTCTTTCACTTAACAACACGGGCTTAACAGACAAGAACTCAACCGAAGTGGGGGAAAACATAAAGGTTCGTTGGTTAAATGCAATTGGGATAATAACACACTCGATTTGTTATTATTTTACGTTATTTTATTGCACTTTTAAATAATTTAATTTAGAAAACATGAGCGAAGGCAAACTGGACAACCGAGTGAAAAATACCGTATAAAAATACTGACAATTAAGTGGGACCGTATAAGCTGTACCGCAGGTAAAAATACCACAGCCCGCTATGTGAGCATAACAGAATAGGGGGAATGTTAAAGTTAACAGACGAAAATATCGTTAAATTTAAAAATGTTTACACAAAAGTAAGCTAATAATTATAATTATATTTATTTGTGTAAATTAGGTTTTAATTTTTTTTTTTAAATTTGTTTCCATATTTCTACCAAGTTTAAAGCCAATCTAACATCATTCAATTTTTTGAAGACTTTTGAAAAAATCTTTTGCCAGCCTCGGAAAGTTTAAAAACATGTGTTAAATAGGCACCAGCGCCAAAAGCAATTGTTCACGAACCACAACTTGGATTTTAAAATATTATATATCTTTAAAAAGAGAAGTAATAAACCTATCCAACAACATTTTAACAGCTTAAAAATGTTCACTATAGCCGAAGATACGATAAGTCAAAGTTGACTAATAATCTAAAATTATTTCATTTTTCGATTAGCGAAAAATTGACAAAGCTTACGAGGCTGTAAAATCTAATTTCGTAAACTAAGCCATATTTTGGCTGCCCTAACTTGTGTATTTAAACAGTCGATTTAACTAAAAAAAAGTTTAACTTTAAAAACAAAATGAAATTACCACTTTAACAAATATATTGGAAATTATTGATTTACCTTAAAACCATAGCTCGTAAATAACTCTTAACCCTTTTTTCAGTTCGCTGTGCTTACCTCAATGACCGAAAAACCAAATATAAAAGGGGCCTGGGCTTCCCGCAATCGAATGTATTCTGCTATCGCGCTCACTGTTAAGTGGCTGTGGTTGACCACACAGCACTAATCGATCTGACAGCAACCGAATAACAGGCCCAACTCAGTCAATTGGTCTTAAACTGCTTGCTTCTCAAAGACCAAACTCTCAAAATGTTATTTGAAATGGTTGCAGACGCAAAAGTTGCGCCAGAGTTTAACATAAGCGGAGAGAGAGAGACTATGCGAGAGAGAACGAGAGAGTGCAT
>JBAMBO010002423.1:0-36517 GCA_037044535.1 Lordiphosa magnipectinata
AAATTTGAGGTATCATGACACAGGAGCATGTATCAAAGAAATAGTGCGCTACTTTAAAGTGATACTGCTTAATCCAACAGCAGAAACTATTCGATGCCTGCTCAGGGATCAATTATTCTACTGAACACACACACATTGACTTTGTGTTTTATTTAGAGATGAACCTTTTTCAATTTGCTAACACATGTGCATAGGCCAGCGACAGTTGTTGTGGCTTTTCCGTATCAGTCTGTCTCAAAGCTAAACGAAATGTAACATGTTGTCCGTTAGATTGTTGTGGCGCAAACATTACAAGAAAGATCACACACACACACTCGCACTGTCAAAATGATATTTTATACCCATAACCGTAACCGTTACCAAAACCCGAAAGAGAATATGTTTTATAATCGTAAGCCGTACCGTAACCCATATCCCACAATCGTAATATAACCGTAACCCTTATTCGTTTTGGTTTTAATCTCTGGTTTTAGCTAATGTTTGGTTTGCTTCGCATTTTTGGTTCTTCCAAATATTCTACCGCATTAAGGGTATTAATTCGTCGTCTAGCTGACTCTCATTTGGATTCTTATTTTTAATTGAAAACAACCAGAAAAGATTCCGCCTGAATCCTTGCAAGTTATATGCCCAATGCATTCATGCATTAAAAAATGTGCATAAATTATTGAATTAGTGCGTTTGCCACCAATTTTCTCGCTTTCTCTTTCTCTCTCGCTTTACTCACTCTTTTTTCTGAAGCAATTTTCACGCTGAGCGGTATTAATAAAAAAAATGTTAAAGCATAAATTAAGGCGCCAATGCCACACTTGTTTATAATTTATGCATTGGGTTGACTTTGGTTTGGTTTGGTTTTTGGTTCGCCTGTCATTTTATTTATTTATAACAAAGAGAAAGAGAGCGAGAGACTGCCAAAGGGCTGAGGCAATTAGTTACCAGCTCCTTGGGGATGTTTTAATTATCGTATTGTATTTTGTTGCTGTTTTATGCTTCCGATTTAATAATGCAAATTAATTCAAGGAGTTGGGAATCCTTTTTTTTTTGTGTTTTATCATTTGAAATGAGAGGACCGTTATTTTTTTATTTTTTGTGATTTGATTTATATATGTGGGCGTTGCGATTTTGGTGGGAAATTTGTGAATTTAATGAATTAATTAAATTTGAAAATACAAAATTTTTATTTCATTTTTGTAGTCATCAATTTTGATTACGTTGCAAGAGAGTTTGACAGCTCTGTTACATGGAGCATTTTCGGACCCCTTGCAACATTTTGAACATTTATTTTTTGCAAGGAATTAAAAAAATTTTTATGAAAAAACAGTGAATACTGTATGATGAATGATATGAGAGGTGAAATAGTGAAAATATCTGAAAGAGAGAGATTTTGCACTTTTATTAGAAACAGATCACAAAAGCATTTATTTCTTACTCAATTATTTTGTAAGTTTAATAAATTGAGTCAACCCAGTCATTTGATTTGTTTTGCTATTAACATTTCAATATACTTTTCCTGATCTTCAAGTGCGAAATTATGGTAAGTGTACCTCCATCTAAAAATTTATACTACATATCAAACTTCCTCCTAACCCCAACAGAATGTCTTTGTCCCTTTAAATCTGGACTTGCTGTATGACATACCCGTCATGTGTCCCGTGTCTGGTTGTCAGTGTCAGATGCCACCGCTTGGATTGCTTACCCATCTGCTAATGCGTCATTCTCCCCAGGAATCATTGATAGAGATCAATGCCGAATGGCCCACATTAAACGCAATTGAATTGAGCAAATTGTCACCTGGGCGAAATCATGTTGTGACTGCAATTGCCTATGGTGGCTCACCGAAACAAGGACGCAGTTGTCCGGTGACCTCAGAATTACAAGTGGTGCATCATCTGCCCCTATTGGTGGTGCTGTATGTTAGTCCGCCTACTCCAAATCTGGAGCAGGCTTATATCTTTTATCTGGTGAGTCCGGTGACTTCGCCCAAGGTGAGTGCTCATGTCACTCTATTGGATGGATGTAATGCCCATGAGACTCGTGGCTTGCGTTGCTTGAGAAACTTTCTGGATGCTCCACTTCAGGATAGTGAAGAGTTGTTGTATTGCAATATGGATTATTTGCTATATACGGCCACGGATATACGAGAGTTGTGCATAACTGGAAAGCAAAGACGATTTGTTGTCAAAGTTTTACTACACGGAGAACCGGATCTATTTGAGATGGAACCACAACTGGAGGCCCCTTGGTAACTGCATATAAATCATGAAAATATTTCAAATGTGTAACAAATTGTCATAACAAACAATCAAGTCAACGGTTTCGTTTTTTTTTTTTGTTGTTTATTGTTGTACTTTGGCCACCCTCCAGCATCTGCTGGGTACTTTACACGTACCCAAACAATAACAAAAGTATTGCTGGTATGACTCGAAGCATCTAGCGCAGGCATCGTCCTCGAAAAACAGAACTTGGTTTTGGTACGTTTTTGTACTACATAGCACAAGTGTTTTGCAGCTTTGCAGTGATTTCATTAAAATTTTACTGTCATGGTAAAAGTTTTATTATGAACTCGGTACAGACAGAGTGAGAGAGATAGAGTTGTTGCCGTTTGTTGTGCAAACGTGAGCCAAAAACATTTTCAGAAATAGTCAAGCGCAAGAGAAAAGTCAACAAACACAAACAGAGCTAGAGACGGAGGCAGAGACACAGGCAGAGAGTCAAAAGTCAGCTCAAGCTTATATAGTAATTATGTTGTTGTTGTTGCTGTCCAGACTATTCATGCCCCAGACATGCATATGCAACAAGCTGAGGGAACATACATAAGTACACATGAAAAAACTTGATAGTAACTTATACTTTTGAAGGTGTAACAAATTTTACCGACTTGCAATAGAAACCGGTTCTGTTATATATTACAATTTGTATGAGAAATGTCATCTAAACTTTTAGCTCAAATGGCTAACGAAATATTAATGGTACAAACTAGCACTCCAAAGAAAGCTTAGGCTCTTGAGGGGAGACTCCATTTACATTTATAATATTATCAAAAAATTTCTTTAAATAATCTCAGCTAAAAAATTTTAATGTCTTAAGCTTGAGTCAGACATGGAATTTGTATGTTTTTAATCTATTTACTAAATTCCCGGGGACCATAAAGAATCTTTATTTTGTATATTTTCAGTCATAAAAATGGAGGAAAGCTAACTTCGGCTCGAGCAGAGTTTATGTGCCCTTGCAGCTGGTATAATTTATATAAATAAAGTTTTTTAATGAGTTTTACTCGACAATTAAATATTCGCTTTCAACAATGTTAGCTGATTTGTTAGTGATTTCTCAAACTCGGCAATAGATGGTGCCACAACTATGACCATTGTGGCAGCCCTGGCCAGGGGGAATAAAAAAAAAGCTAGCTTCGACCGATAGCAGAACGACAACACACGCGCTATCCCTGACGCGCAGTTTCTGGCTTGGTTTCGTTTCGCGCGGGTGGCGACCGCTTCGCTCAGTTCAACTCAACGATAATTGTTAGCTTAAGTTATATTTAAAAAAGTAAGTTACACATAAAACTTCGTCACTAAACCATTGTGGCGGATTCAGTTCCTCCGGCTGCAATCATACATCCAGTTCCAATAATAGTTCCAATCACAGTTCCTGACACATTCACACATCACTGACAACTCGTTACTCCTGCTCTTTGTATCTTCATCTCTACTCCTTGTTTTCTGTTTAACTCATTCTCCATGGCAAGATGCTACTCCAATAAACCAACTAAATCTAATCTGTGTTTTAAAATAAATAATTCAAGTGGCCTAAATCGCCAGACAATTTACTTGCCAGATTGGTTTATGGAAGCAATACGATATATTTATCCGATTTTGATCAAACTACCCAAAATTGTGTTGAAACAGAAAATACTCATAACTGATAAGTAAAAAGGCGCTACCTTAAAAGCAAATTAGATTTTCTCCCTAGAACTACTTTATAGACCAATCGTTCATATGGCACCTATATGCTATAGTCATTCGATTTGGATCATATTTATCAGAACTATGTGGAAGCATATAATATAATATTAGCAAATATTATGTTTGGAAAACTAATAAATGCAAAGTTTGGGGAGGTTGGCATTGAAAACAAAAAAGTTTTTCTCACTAAAACAAGTTTTTCGACCGATAGTTCATATGGCAGCTATATGCTACAGTCATCCGATACGGCCGGTTACAACAAATGTACAGCGGGTTCACACATAGACCATCAGGTTTATACTAAAACCGGTTGTTTTTATCTTAAAATCACATCGAATTAAAATATTCCAACAGGATCTGAGTCGATTTAGCGAATAAAAGTATTATATTGGGGAACATCTAGTCCGCTCCTTCCTGCGATTTCAGGGTGTTTCTTAATCTGAAATCTTATCATGACAACTGCTAGGCAGGTGCAGGGATTTACTGTCTATATGCTTAGTTTATTGCGTCAGCAGATGCTTGGCCATGAAAATGGCATATCTTCACTTTAAAGTAATCATCGAAATGTTTGGAAACATATATTTTAGAGCACAGAAATATTGCAATACGATCGTTGATTGGATGAGAGATATAAGAATATATAGCTTTTCCAATAAAACGCATTTTTCAAAACAGATTCCTGTTCAGCACTCGAAAATAATCCGGAATCACCACCGCCTCGCAACCTAGTACATACAATATGTACGATATTTTCTGTCCTTTTTGCCATATTCTGGTTGAGAAAAGTTTTTGTAAAGATTAAGGAAAAAATGCATTAGTTATTTTTGTAGAAGAAATGAGGGTTGCAAATCTATTGGAAATATCCAGTTTCCTAATCTGTCTTGGGATATAGTCCATCGCCTGGATTTTTGGTTATTTGAGCTGTATAAAATGAATGCTTAATAGTGACTAATCCATATTGGACACTGTTTTAGAAGCGTTTTGCTGGGGAAAATATCCATTACGTTAAGTATTTTAATAAGATCATTGATCTAAGTACACATTAAAGCTAGTTATCTTAATTTTTCGAGGACCAAAAACTTACGTTCTGAAGTGGCAAGAATTCTTTGATTTTAACGTGATTGATATACTATGGGAGATTTAAACACATGTGTTGACAAAGCATTCGTTCTAACTGACCCAAAATTATGGTAAGGTGTTCAAAAACTGTGACATGAGACATTACTAGAGACCATGTTCTTATAGAAGTTTGCCAATGTAGAATAGTTGCAGTGACCAAAACCCGATGTTCATACTTACTGGGTACTAAGTTAGTAAATACTAATGTTTCCTAAAAAAAAATACAAAATAGCAATTAAAATTGTTTCTCTAACCAACTTATGAAGTGTACTATCATTGTGCTTACACTGAAAAACGTATCTGAAATATGGGATCAATCTATTTTAAAGCTATGATTATTATTCTATGTTCCAATTACGATTATTTTATCAAAAAGAAAGGTACAGTTCTTTGTACAAATAAGCCCCTAAATTTTAAGGTTCAAAATAGTGCATTCTAGGCAACTGTTAAGCTCAATTTACCATAAAATCCAGACGTTGATGTGTGTACCGTATTCCGAAAATCAGCACATGAATCACCACCAACTTTTACATATATACTGGACCTTGTTGCCATAGTGTAATCGAAATAATAGTTCAGATTGTAATAGACAAATTACACTGATGCACATCTTACATCCCAGGCAGCTAGTGATTGTTGATAAAATGACCTTAAACCCAGGGTTGCAAATCTGTTGGAAATATCCTGTTTCCTAATCTGTCTTGGGATATAGTCCATCGCCTGGATTTTTGGTTATTTGAGCTTTAAGTTGCTTAATATGACTATTTTGACACTTTTTAGAAGCGTTTTGTCATTGATTAGTACCATTAAATAGTTTAAAACAAAACTTATTCCAAACAATTCTTTGATTATTTTAAGTGAAGGTATACCATTTTGAATACATGTGTTGGAAATGATAAAATTGTCCAAAACAGTATTTCGGAAATTACCAGCTATTTGTGCAGAATTTGAATGTAAATGTTCAACAAAACCCACCATATATCTTGGCTTAAGAAAAACGTAGAATTGTTTGAGACCAATTATTTTAAAGCTATGAAATAGTTCCATGAAATAGTTGCTCGCGAGTCTTTAAACCTTCTGTCGTACGGAAGCTTGGGATTCGGTTCCGATCACTGATCAAGAAATTCCATGTATTAAGTCACATAATTTTAGGTAATGTGTAGCTCTAGAAAAGAGTTTCCTGGCCTTAGCCCCTGGGGGCCGAATGCATTCGGTAATTCACATGTATAAGAGCCGAATGGTTGCCGAAGTCATTTCTCACTAAATGTCTGAAAATCAGTCGCCATCAGCGTTACAAGGCAATCCCTTTCGAATCATATATTGCCGACCTACACTTCCCAAAAGCATATACACATTTTCTGTCCTCTCTTCTTGGGGAACCCTGCTCTAAAATCAAAAAGTTCTGCTGAATTCTTTTTTTTCTTTCATTTTCTCACTGTGTAACAACACAAACAAAACAAGAACACAAAAAAAGTATTGCATACACTGGGGCGTCTTTCTGCGTTTGCTTCGTCTTCATCATCTTTACACAGTCCAACACCTTCGGCTCCCTCTCTTGCCCTGCTTTGGGGCTAATGTGCTCATTTTATGCAAGCTTTGCGCTGAAAAGTATGCAAGTAGATTTTTTTTATACCCCCAACGGCAACAACTTTTCCATTGTTTATTATGGTTGCTGCTGCTGCTGCAGCTGCTGTTGTTGTTGTTGTTGTTGTGTCTGTGGCGCGGGTAAAATGCAACAGCTTGTGTTTATAATTGAAATAATTGCAGAAAGCAGACATAATTATATTCTTATTGTGCAGGTTGCACATCTTTCAGCTCATCAGCAACAACATTGTTGTGTGGGCATGATAATGGCTGTTAGCCGCAAGGGGGGAAAGTTAAATAAAAGCGTAGTTTGTATTTTCCTTTCTTGATCTGCGCTTGTTAGATCTTTTTCCTCTCCATTTCATATATCTAATTGCTTGCAAGCAATTACTTTAAAGCCTTGAATACTGAATCCCCTATAAGCCGCCTTTGGGCGCATTAGTCGCAACAATTTCCAGAGTTTACCGTCGCCTAATAATCAACCCTTTTGCAGCTCAGCAAATATGTGTGTGTGTGTGTATAAGTGCAACACATTTTGGGTCCAGGTAGAAGCAGATAAACTTCAAAAAGCGCCTGGAAAGCGGCTTAAAAGTTCTTGAGGAACTCTATGACAACATTGACAAAGGAGCCCGCGGATGGACAGACGGGGACTGGGGGGGGGGACAACAGGACGATAAGCACAAATTAAGCATTGCCATGGAGGTGCCTCCTAAGATGATTGATTGAGCTTTTAGTTAAATTGCGCAGGCGGCCAGCCAAAGCACATGGCCATACAAGCTTCTTAGTGGAAAGTTCTTCTTGGCCATCTTACACTCTTCGCCTCCCCGGGGCCAACCGACGCTTTTACAAACTTAGACGTAGTTGCCAGAGCAACAGCTTCAGGCTTATGTCTGCGTTGGTAACGAAAATTATTTGCACGGCAGCTGCGCTGGGTATGTAATATTTGCCACTTCTGGTCGGTGAAAGAGGTGCCTGAATTTGGGGCATGCGAGAATTATCAGTAAATTGGGAACAGCTGCTAAATTTTTAGTAAATTTTTTTTTAAATTAAAATTTGTTAAAGTTTTTGAGCATTCTGCTTGGACGTCAACTACTCTAAGCTTGACAGTTTCTAAAGTCTGAGTTCACACACACACACTGACAGGCAGTCCTATGTTAAGTTGTCAGTGGCTTCCATACATGAGTGAACGCCTGCCAGAGTTAGAGCCTATTAGAGATGGGCGCGGGCCGTAACGGGCCTGAAGATTGAAGCACGAACATACTAAAGTCACTTTACAAGAAGCTGTGAGGCGCAACGACTTGTAGACTTTGAAATTATTTCAAAATAGCTGCCAATATGTATCGACATTTTAGCGTTAAGACAGTATTTTAAGACAGAGACAATGGTCACACTGAAAATTAAAATGGATGTCGCGAAGGAGACGAACGAGCACAGACGTTTTAAATAGAATACACAGAACCAACCCGTATCGTCATTGTTAATAGAACACTTTGTGTATATAGAAACCCGTGTAAATAGTGTGTAAATAAAAGCACGAAAACGTCGAAAAGATTAAATTTGTGCCGAAAGAGTGCCATTTTATAAAGTTTGATAAAGTGGATTTTGTGCATAAAAGTCTATCTTGTGCTTGTCACTATTTAAACTTAGTCATGGCCGACTTATTTGAAAAGCATCACCTCTATGAAATTAAAACTTTAAAAGATTGCTCAAACCAGCTTGTAAAATACTTCCAAGATGAAATTAAAAGCCTTTTACTAAATGAAAAAATGAGCTTCATCGCCTGGGATATTTAGTTGTATTTTTTAAAAAACGTTCTTTGAATGCTCAGAAAAATTGAGCTGCGATAAAGAACCTACAATGCACATATTTGCATTGTGGCCCGAAAAATTTTTCAAAATTTGCTTAGCCGATAATTTAGTTTCAAAAATAATAACAGATTTAAAAGACAAGACTAGGCCGTCGATGGTCAAAAGATTCATTCTCACAACTGCCCATTTAGTAGGCTTATTTCTTAACCCAGCATTTAAAGAATTGAGTCTTTTGAGAAAAAAGAAAACATATTGTGCACTTTTAAATCAATGCAGGCCGAGTAAAATGGTTTTCAAACTGTATAGACTTATACACTTTTAGTTTAGCACGGTTGTGAGATTTCATTTGTACCCGCTCAGTGTGAGCGAGCTATCTTTTATTAAGAATTTATCATCCCTTAATATCTATTCTTAACTAAGGCAGTATTTGTAAGATAGCTGCGTGTGTATAATTATAAAAATGCATTCGTGTGAGGAATACACATTGCATCACACGATGCATATTAATTGGTGGGGACCGGATGACCTTTTCAAGTGGATTGTCTAATCCTTGAAAGCAACCCTAATTAAATTTAATGTACAAATGATATATTTTATGATGCTGAGTTATGATAGGGTGTGTGATGTGAATGTGATATCAAATGCTACATGTGGTTTGAAGTCTCGTCAAACATAAACATTACCTGAAACTCTTGAAAATCACATAGCCCATCGAAACATACATGAATTTTCAGCATTTTTAGTTTCAAGCTACTCAAAAAATAGAGTTTATTTTTTTTTTATGTATTTAAAATAAGAATTTTACCTAAATGGGCACAAAAGGAAGAGAGAGAACGAGAAAAAGATAGTGTAGCTAACCAAAATCTTTACCTTCCTCATTTTTCCTTATACATATGTAATATTACACTGTCAATTTGTTCGAAGGCTGGCATGTTTAGCCTATTCAAAACTGCACGACTTCTGCTCAAATTTGGCAGCAGCTAGTATTGATTTTTTTTCTGAAACCTAAGGTGTGGCACACGGTGTGAGACTGACAAAATGCCATAGATCCTTAAATGCGATCGCTCAGCATCTTCGTATTCACATCATCTGGGTAGCACGACACCATAACATTAAAGTTAACGAGTCAGCAGACCAACTAGCAAGACAGAGTACTGCAATTCAGCTCCTACCGGAGAAGAGCTTTGAAAGGGATGCATTTAGCCTCATACAAGCTAATCATTAGGAATGAAACCTGGGAACGAGGCTTGTGCTGTAGCTAGGGTCACGTGGCCCTCGTTTAACATGAAACCAATACTCTTTTGCGCCAAAGTAGAGAAATCATCTCACATGTGGTTGGTGCCCTAAAGGGTTACTGTCTCATCGGCAGGCATGCAGCACGTTTGGGCGTCGCTCACAACGACTTCTGTGGAAGCAACAAGTGTGAGGAAGAGGAGGTGACAATACTACATCTTCTTTGCCATTGCTTGGCTCTTAGTAGAAGGAGACTCAAAACTCTTGGTCACCCCTTTCTACTTTACCTCTCGGCAATGTCCGAGATAGAGATTCCGTCTCTACTGAAATGTTTAACGTTGTCACAATGGTTCAGTCAGGAGGCTTAAATGGGGAATTATATGGTATCGCCATGGGCCTATCTTGGCCTAAGACTGTCCGTCGTACTGTCCCTGACCATCTCAACCTAACCTAACCTAAGGTGTGGGACAAGATTAGCGAGAATGCAAAAGATTTTTATTCTTTCTGGATTCAAACTTTTGTCTAACGAGTGAGAATTTAGAGAACCTTGTCTGTTCGAGAATGATGCTTACCTATGTGGAATATTGTTTGATCCGAGATAGAATGTTTCTTTATAAAAATAATTGTATATAATTGTTATCAAATCTGCACACTCAAATAATGGACAACATTAATTCGATTGAATTATCAGGGAAAAGCAGTCCAAAACCAAGTTTGTCGGAGATTTACAGTAATGCAGAAGAGCAAAAAAAATCCCAAAATGAAACAGTTTTAATTAACAATAATCCAACATTTTTATTAAATATGTTTTTAAAATAAAAAAGCTTGATTTGCAAATAATTGGGAAAAATATTCAACAAAATTTTCGGATGTTTTTGAACTATGAAAAGTTGCACTAGCTGTACAAACCAACACTAGTAAGTGTTGATCGTTTGTTTTCAGGTGTAAAATGTATAATGAGTCCTCGCAGTTGTAGCTTGGGCTATCAAACTCTCTTGATTAAGATGTCATTTGTGAAATAAATATTTGTTTCATGATGGTACTTAACCGAGAACTGCAAAAATCAATTGTTTCTTGATGGCCTCATGCAGAAAAATTCTTACTCACATTCACATTCTTACTCAATCAACAAAACTCAGCGTTGAATATGTTCAGCTCATACCGGCAATGGCATCGAGCGGTTGAGCCAGAGTTTTTTGATCGAACGTTTATGTGCCTATTTATTCATCGAACAAAACATAGCGTTGAATCGAATCAGAGTCATAACGGCAAAATCATCGAGCGGTTAAGCTAGAGTTTTTTGATCGAACATTTATGTGTTCGATAGAACAAAACTCAGCATAAAATTCCAGAGCATTTTCTCTCTCTCTCTGTCTCTTTTTTCTATGCATCTTTGCAAGAGAAATTCCAGGGGCCGTTGCGTGCGTATGTTTAGCCACGCGAGAGCGCGCTCATTTAGCATTTCTTTGTTGTTGCAAAAGAGAGCAGTATATGCTCGTATACTGTCGGTGTGTCGACGTCTGCTGCCGCAGAGCGATTTCGTATGCACTTTAGATAGGGAGGCGCCGGACCCTGGTTTATTAATTTTCGCTAACTCTAATCAATCGTCGTTGAGTTAAGCGAACAAAACACCCGAACTGATTGGAATGAAGATGAACATGATTAAAATCAGAGCGCCAACAATAGGATTGAATACAACACAACGGCGAACATGTTGCGTATGCAAGTTTTGATGCATATAAGCAAAACCAGTTTATACGTGTGTTGATTAATGTATGAGCGTTTTGCAAACGAGCGAAGCCGTTCTCTGGTACATAACGACAAATAGTATATACGTTGACTTTTAACTTTTAAGCTCAAATTAGAAAGCTATCAAAATTCTCATTTATTCTACTCATTGGGAACAGACATAAACACAATCTTGAATCCTACCATTTCATGTTAATGCACCCTTAAGCTGTACCTTCACTGGTTGCCAGAAAGGGCATCCCCTGTATACACCCTAGAAAAACTCAACTTCTCTTTCAACTTCTACACCAAAGCCTTAACTTGAGTTTCTTTTACTTGTATTTGTTTTTGATGTTAGTTTTTACCGTTGTCTTGCGCTAAAAGGTAAACTTTGCCAGGGCTAAAAATAATAAGCAGGCGCAAAATGCGGCAGGAAATTTATCTTAATAGGCCGCTGAACCTCCGAGACTGCCAGACAGCTGTGTGTTTTGGGGGGGAGGCAAAAAGTTTTATATGCGTGGGCAGCAAGTGATAATCAAAAGTTTTACCACACGCATGGCATTTTTTTTTTGCTAGACAAATCTATTAGTGCATTGCCCTAGCTGATGGCCACATTAGCGCTGGAAATTCATCAACTGCCACCTAATCCAGCAAATTTTTCAGCACTTAAATTTGGACATGACGTGAAAGTTTTTTTTTCTGTTGCCTACTTCGGGGCTGCTAATCCCTAAACTGTCGCAAAACTTTTTCAACATCCACAACAAAAACAAAAAAAAAAAGGCCAACAAAACTTTGGCAACAGATAAAAGTGCAAAGTTTGTGAAAAAAAAATGAACCAGGCGTCTGAGTATTACAAACATTTTCAATTATCAAGCCAAACAAGGACCAAGGACCTTGATGTATTGTCTATCCACTCATTATAACATTACCGTCGCATAATTACAGCCTGCTGATTGTTTATTAAGTTAAAATGATGCTGCCGAGTTTTTGTGGCTGATAAATGACGGCAACAGCTTTTGTCTGGACTGTACCTTTTGCGCCAAGCTCACCTGGTGCCTCATTTTTCAAAGGCTTGTTAAGACAAAGACCTACCCGAAGGGTTCATTTTTCATAACTCCTCTGCGGTAGGCTGCCACTTTCTGTGTTAGTTTTTCTGTTTTGTGCACATTTTTCAAGTGTCACTGTCAACGGGTCCCTTTTAATTGAAGGCAATTAGAGAGACTTCCAACTTGCTATCTGGGGAGTGGTGCCAGCGAGGTGGGGAGATTTTAAATTAATTAATCACATTAAACGTTGTCTCTCTCTCCTCAAAAGTACAAAAAAAATTGTCAAAGCAAACTATTAAGATCAAAGATAAGTCGCAAAAATAATGATGCTAAATGTTGGCACAATTATGCCTCGCTGCTTGCTAATGGAAGTTGAAATTGGCGGAGTGGGGGTTGTGCTGGGTGCGTCAGTGGAACTGCTAGTAAATGGTTTGTACAGGCCAAACATTTCAATTAATTAAATATATAAGGCTCAGTGCATACATGATGTGGTTTATGATGATGATGATGAGGTTATTAAAGGTGAGAAGTTTAAGAAGTTTTGGTTCCGAAAAAGTTCACGACTAAAGAGCGAGGCCAAAAATGGAGAGTGTATTGGAGTACGAAAATAAAACGACGCAAATCAACTCTGACCTACTTTATCGACCGCGGACCAGCGACTGAAAAGATGTTTGCTCTCTTGGCACAGGCCACGGCATGCGTACGGCTCGTGTCTGTGTATAGCGAAATGTGTTCGGCTCCTGCGCTGATCCAATAACATTGCTCTGACAATGCTCTGAGAATATTCACATCTGAGAATAAGCATGGCCCTGCCAACTCGTTATTTAGAAACAGCTGATAAATTCTCGCAGAGGGTCAGAGAATTATGAACTTTGATTGATAATTCTCAAAGAAACCTACAATAATTGAGCACACAATAAAAAAAATTTGATTTACAGAAGACCAAAATCATTTGAAGCAATTCAGAGAGGATGAACAAGTCAAAACGGTCGAGTCGCAAGCCATATCTTGGTATTTGGCCAGTAAAATGCATTTCGATGCTAGCCACCACTTGCTCCACCTCTGACGGAGAAGTCTTTTCGGTATGCCTCTTCCTTGGATATGATTAGTAAGCACTGATAGACAGCTCAGAATTCGAAGCCCATTATAGTAGTGGCTCCTCAGGCTGCTGTTCCACCTACGTTAGGTGTGGGAGCTGCCTTTGATCGCTACCCATCAGCCAACTTCACCTAGTTGTTCATAAACAACTCAGCCTAAAAAGCGCCAAATTAGTTAGATTTTCTTAAATATAGAAACATAATTTTCTGAGTGCATGGTGCTGCCTTTGACTTAGACTATGACCTCTGGATAATTCTTGTCTTTCATGATTCGTTGGTGGTCACAATAGAAATATATGTATTAGGTGAAGTTGTGTTGCAGCAGCCGAAAATAAAGGACTTTGCTTCTTACTCCTCCAGCGCTCCACTAAACTTTTCCATCAAAGAAACTATGAAGTTGCCATTTTATAAACAATTGTATCTTAAACATTTTAGCTCGCTTAATTTTTGAAACAAACCACAGCTGAGTTTTTGTTGTTGCCTGGTATCACTACATTCTCAGCGGCCGCTCAGAAGATTATGAAACAATATTCTCAGCGTGGTAACCTTTAAAGGATTCCCTTCTACAAGAATTGCCAAACAAGTAAAGAAGAGAAATACGATACAAATTAAGGAAAACGAGAAGGCCAAGCTAACTTCGTAAATGCCGAAGTTTATATATCCTTGCAAGTGCAAATGCCGACAATTTAAGAACAATTATTTCCAGGATCAAAAAATTTTGAAACCAACACCTATTTTCCGGAAAAACGCTAAAAAGCTGTTTTAACACTTTGCAATTTTATACACTTGACCAAAGTATATTGCGTATCTATAAATTTTCCACCAGAAGTTTGCAACGGCTTAGAAGGATATCATCATTCGACCACATAAAGTATTTACATATTCATTGATCAGCATGACGAACAGAATAGACTGAGCTTTTTCCGTCCGTCTGTGTGTCTGTTTCTTTCAGTTATGAAGCTATCGAGGTGAAATTTTGCACAGAGTCCGCTTTTGACTGCACGCTGCTAATATGTCGGTACTGCCCGAATCGGAGGACTACTTCTTGTAGCTGGCAGAGAAATGATCGGTCGGAAAATGGGTTTTAGTGAAGAAAACTTTTTTGTTTTTAATGTTAGCGCTCTGAACCCATCAAATCAGGTGCGAAAGTTATTTGTGTTGACACATCGCTGTAAATTTTTCTCCATTGCATACAGGACACCTCAAGGTATCTGGTAACGGTGCGCGTTTTTCATTTTTTCCAATTTCCTTTATCCATACAGAAAAAAATCTGAGATTTTCACTTGTAAAAATCTACAGGTGAACCACAGAGAACTAAAATGTTTTATTTTTGTTCTTATAGTTTCATTCTTCCTTTTTATGATGCAAAAATTTTTGCCACGATATCGCTCACATGCCCCGCTTTGGAATTTTTTAAGTGTCAACATTTTCTTGGGTATTTAAATACCCATTAGCTTGAAATGGCTTAAACTCGTTCATTAATAGATATCGGGCCTGTGCCAAATTTCGAGTCGATTTTCGTGTAAGCGATAGTATTTTGCCGTCGAATTTAGTAACGTTGTATAGAAGGTGACAATTATACCTACGGTATAAGAAAACTCGGAATTGTATGAGCAGCAGAAACCGACTGCTCAATCCCAAGTGAATTCAATTCGAGAGAAAAGGACGACGGAATCTAGTAGATTGGCTTGTCACTTACATAAACGATTATACAACTTGCATTCGAAATGCAAATGTTTACACGAAAATCGGCTCGGAATTCGGAACAGGGCCCAATATATGTTTTTAAACAGATCTGCGAAATTTGGTCGAAGTCGATAACCGTTGAAGCGAGCTTCTTTAAGTGTATTAAAACTTCGACAAAGACGAAGTTTTTTCCTCATTTTGGATCAACATATTATAGTTTTCGATTTCCTAATTTAATTTCTTTCAATTTTCTTTTTCCCACATTTAAGTATTCTTTGAAGAACTTTCTTAGTTCGTATGGAAACTCAGGGGAAAATAGCTTTTGAGTTTTTCTATTGTTTTGATTTTTTTTTAATGAGGTTCATCGAGTTTTTGACAATGCTTTGTCCCAAATAAGTACACGACCTTCTAAATACATTATCAAGGAAGAACTCAAATAGAGAAAGAAAGATAGAGAGATGACAGAGAACAGCTAATGACTTTTGAATTATGGAAATTTGTCACTTTGGCCCTTGATATGTAAATCGTTCTTTCTGTTTTGTGTTTCTGTCAGCGTTCTCAAAGAACTGCAAAAAATTCCATACGGAACATGCTTCGTAATGTACCGGCAGAAAAAGGGAACTACCGAATTTCTCATTTCAAACATTCGAAATATATTCCAATTGAGAACGCAAAGTTCAATATTATTTGAACTACATACCCTGTGGAACATCAGTTACAGTACGTTTGCTATTTTAAACCATTTTACTGAGACTGATGAATCAATAAATCACGGTAAAACATCAAAGAGAATTAAAAATATTAATAATGCAAGACAAAATTTATGGCCAATCATGTAAAAAATCATGACAGAGCTAATACCAAAGAGCAATTTTCAGCCTTAGTTTATTCATGATGATAAAAACGATGAAAACTAAATACACGGTACAAATGACTGAATAACCATGATTGTGATAGTACTTTTAGACCAAAACATGATTGTGATAGTACTGAACCGCGATAGCTACCAAACACAACTGAAACAGAAAATAGCACAAATAATGTTTTAAGTTATTGCAAAGTGACTGACGAATCATTAAATGGCGCAATAATACCGAAAAGAATACACAGAAACTGACAGCAGGAATACCATTCGGTTCTTTTTTCGGTCGGTAGGTTACGACACAGTGACCGCACTTGCCTACGGCACTTCAAGCAAAATAGTAGTTTCGGAAATCGTTTATAAGTTAATACTGCTATTCAAACCGAATGTCCAAGAATGACATGTGACTTGAGGCTTATGTTCTATTTATCATATTTTAATTGGCTTAGCAATGCTCTATCGAAATCGAAGTTACACAAATCACAATAAAGTTTCCTCTTAGTTAAAGTTTCAAATCATATCACAATTCCCATCTAAACTTTCTCAGACTACCCTCTCTAATTATATACATATTTACATAAAAGCCCGGCCTGTCATTTCCATATTCCTCTGTTCTCCACCCCCGTCGCATTTGGCCAAGATTTCGATTTAGTCGTGCAGAATTTTCTTTTGAAAATCAAAACAACATGAACAGCAAAAGCAGAGAAAAATAAAATACATTTCTAAAACTTTATCTCATTGACTCGTTAAGAAGCAGCCTACACTTTCAAAGTTCTTTCCCCCACGGAAAAGGAAATGTTCTGTGTTTTTTTCTTCTTATTCATTTCTGCCACAAAGAAAATGCACTCGAGTGTTAATAGACCCCCCCCCCCACTCGCTTGGTACCCCTTTTGTATTCCTTACAAAATGAATATGGAATTCAATGTGAAACTCAATCTTTTGGTATAATTTATCAGTTACCTTTTAGACCTTGTGTTGTTCAATTAGCGATAATAAAAGAAATGCTAGGAATGAGTTTTTCACATTTAACTTTCTGACAGTTTGATGCGGGTACGCTGTTACCAGCCAATGGGCTAATTGACACTGCGATTGGCCTACAGCAAGTACGACAATCTCTATGCTTTCTCTTGACTGGTTTTATATATTATTTAATGGTTTTACTTGTTTTTAAAAACCGCATGGCAAAAACTGTCCAATTGGCAGAAAAAACATTAACACAGAGCCGGGGAATAAATTGTAAAAAAAAGTATATTTTCTGGTCAAGTTGATTGTAAGCAAAAGCTACAACTTTTTCCAACATTTACAGTGGTTTTACTATTATTATTATTTAGTTATTAATACAACAGAGATTCTTAACAAACAAAGAATACTTTTTTGACTTCATTTCGCAGAGTCGCTGAGCTTGTAAAAGTCATACGTACTGTTCTTAGGTATTCCATGTTAATGGATTTGTCAGCTCCCAAAAATTAAGCTTTATTTTTCAAATTTATGTTTTAAAATTGTGAAATTTACCTGAAAAGACAAAGAAAGAAGATAGAATATGTTAGCTTTCTGTTGAAAATCTGTTTTGTTTTTCCCAAATAAATATATTTTTTGGTTTTTTCTATTTTGATCCACTGTTTGAGTCCACGCACTGAAAATGAAAACTAAACACAATTAAAACTAACGAACCTGGCAAAATTTACACAAAATAAATTTCGTTTTAAATGTTATGAGGCTCATATTGAGGATGAGAAGTGATGAGGGAAGGCGGGTGTGACTGATGCTGCTGCTGCTGCTGCATTTTCCTGTTGGTTCTAGTTGATTTAATTAAATGCATTTGAATGCAAATGCCTGGCAATGCGTACCGCCGGCTCTCAAAGCCATCACCATATGTGGTTTACTCACACATAGACACACGCCTACACAAATGTTTTGATATATATGTGGCCATATGTAGGCATGTGTGTGTGTGTGTGTGTGTAGTTAGTTGTAACTAAAAACAAAAACGGATATGCTGAGCTTATGCTGCTGACAGCGCCCTCTGGTGTTAT
Organism: Lordiphosa magnipectinata; assembly: GCA_037044535.1. Taxonomy (NCBI): domain Eukaryota; kingdom Metazoa; phylum Arthropoda; class Insecta; order Diptera; family Drosophilidae; genus Lordiphosa; species Lordiphosa magnipectinata. The sequence goes on from JBAMBO010002423.1 coordinate 18,153, forward strand.
TTTATGGCAAAAATAGACATGTATGTATATACGTTGTTGTGTGTGTGTGCGTGTGTAAAGTCATCTAGCTAACGGGGGAGGGGTTAGGTGTGATGCTTTGTATACATTTTCATAATATCAAATTGTGCCAACCATAGAGAAATCTGTGCGTAGTTTTTTTTTCCAAGTGGATTGTGATGAAAGCCGCAGGCCAGATTTAATCAAAAAGTGTATGCAATCAACTGCTGTGTACAGCCAGGCAGGAGCAAAAGCATTGAAAGTCAATTAACAAGTCGATACACATGATGGAGAAAAGAGCAAGCTAATCTGTAATCATTTTAAACCAACAAGCGTTGATTAAACTGAGCAACATGTGCACACTTTTTTCCTGAAACCTTTATGGTGCATGGTGTGAACATGAGGTTGTACTTCATTTGTTATATGCAAAATTATGCAAAAAAACTTAAATTTAGGGCCGACTTTTCATCTTCTAAATAGCTACTATGTGTCAGATAAGATTACAATTTACTCTGCTATTTGTTTGTTTATGTGACAGATAACTCTATGTGAAAGATGAGAAATAATTATTGCTCTATTTAACGAAATCGACCAAAAAATCTAGCCGGTTTTTTTTTCGAGTCACCAGAACCGGATCATGAACCGTACGTGCAACTTTAATGCCATTGCCAACCAAAACCCAACAATAGATTCGATTCACTTTTTAAAGAACTTGCAGAGTTTCTACACAGAGGGAAAAAACCGAGAACATTGGACTAAAGATGAGCACAAATGTTACTAAAAACAGTGCATGTACGGTATTTCTCGGTTGTAGTACAATGTTCTCATATCAAGAACCATTTTTTGAGAACGCAAAAACTGAATTTCAGTTGATTTTATTCCGTTTTTAGGAACTTGATTTGAGTTAATATTGTTCCATTTTCAAGAACATTTTATACACGAGCGTGTATAATACTTGTGGAGCGGATTCCTCACATTTTGAGGGCTTCTCGGAAGAATAGTGAATGGGACATAACCTCATTGGATTGGAAGGGAAGGCAGCAGGCGGCAACTAATATTTACAAGCGCTGGATAATAATGCCCTGCTGCTTCTTCCACCCATATTCCATAGGATCAGAGGGACACCGCTCTATAATACACTTCAACGACCCACTACTTTTTACCCGACTTGTTTCACTTATGTCTTTTAGAAAAACACAGAAAAATTTGTTCGGGCTTGACTGGAAGTTGAACCCGGTACCTTCTGCACTTAACGAACAACGTATGGGATGACGCGCTAGCGCATTCGGTCGTTGCACACAGATTGCAGATTCACATCTAGAGGAAACAAGACAGAGATCAAAACGAGAGCCAACTCGCTCTCTCTCTCTCTCTGGCGGAAACCGCGTTTGGTGTTGTTGTATAAAGCCAAAACTATACGATTTAGAACAACTTTAGTCATTCCAGAAACATTTGGAACATTTGTTATCAAGAATTTTGACAACATCTTGTTCTTATTGAACAGGTTTTTTCTTTCTGTGCACTTTTATTACTGTCACAAAAACTATTTTTATACCCTTGTAGAGGGTGTTTGTAACGCATAGATGGGGAAGCATCTCCGACCATATAAAGTATATGATTTAGAGTGGACCAAGTTGTATGAATTAAAAAAATTCAGCAAGCGGTTGTCAAAATCGTAATCTACGATGAATTCTAAGACGGTTTGTTCAATAGACCATGGGTCTAAAACAGTGAAACACGAAGTAAACATTGCAACAAACAAACTAACAAATGTCTCGTAAGAGAACAAAAAGACGAACACGCGCATCGTAAGAGAGCAAGCCGCCGAGCGTGCTATTTATAGAACACACGTATTCTCTCTCTCTCTGTACGTGTGTCGGCTGCAACGCCGGCAAAGTTATGAGTTCTATCCCATGGGATAGGCTTTAGGCACCACTGAAACCACCAATTGAAATCGAGCTTTCCGTTTTTAGCGAAAAACTTTTCGTATTTTATATTTTTTTTTTAAATATGCTGAAATTAAGATTGAAAAATAAAACGTATAAGCAAATATATTCAAAACTAACATATAACCCGTTGCGCTTCGCTGCGCCGCCCTAAGTATAGCCTTAAACAATATAGACATTATCAGTATAGCTAATAAAGCCGATATCAGTGTCAGTTTAAAGTCAATGGAGAGAGAAGAAAATTAACGATTGGGTTTGAACACACCCCCGTCCACCTTATTACGACTTTGCTAGTGGATTTGTCTAAATTGGAGCATAGTTTTTCCATTTATTTGCCGTAAAGAGATTAATTAGCAACGAATGGCCTTGAACACACCCCCGCCCTACATTAGGCGACTTTGCTAGTGGGTTTTCTGAAATTGGAGCATAGTTTTTCCATTTATTTGGTCAAAAAAAACTTACCAACGGAATTTCATTTCGAACGGCTAGAAAATTACAATTGGTCTTGAACCCTCCTTCGTACTCCTTTTGACACCTTTGGGGTGAGTTTCCAAGAGCTTACAAACCGAACTTCATGCTGAAAGGACCCTTTCCCACCATTCGGCGTGAATTTTCTAACATCGGGAAATCACATTACAAATTTGTTCTCATTTTATTCTTGCAAACCGAGTTCCAATTCATTCGGCTGAAAAGTAGTGATTTCCTTGCAAAGTTTTCTGGGTATTTTCACACTCTCGGGGCAGATTTTCCAACATCGGGAACTATAATAACAAATTATTTGGCATTCTATTCTCTCAATCCGAGTTTCAAGTCAACTGGGAGAACAATTGTTTTTTGAATGCAGAATTCTTCTTTTCTTTTCTAACATCAGAAAATGAAATCATCACTGATTTCAAGCCAATCAGATGAAAAATAGTTGTTTTTCATGCAGAATTTTACAGACATTTTCCAACATTGGAAACTGAAATTCCAAATTATTTGGCATTCTATACTTACAAAACGAGTTTCATGCCAATCGGATGAAAAATAGTTTTGTGCATGCAGAACTTTCCGGCCATTTTCCTCGTGGGCGGATTTTCTCAAATCGGAAAAATACATGTCGCGTTCAATGCTTACAAACAAGCCCAAAAATTATCACTTTTAACAAGTTTCTTAGAAGATTCAATAAAGTTTAAGCATAGTTAAGAAATACGAAAAGTTTTTCGTTAAAAACGGGAAGCTCGATTTTAATTTTAGACCGTCCAGTGGTGTCCAAATTGCCAAAAGCCTATCCTATGGGATAGCAACTTATAATTCTGGCGGCGTCGCAGCCGACACACGTATAGAGAGAGAGAATACGTGTATTCTATAAATAGCACGCTCGGCGGCCTGCTCTCTTACGATGCGTGTATTCGGCTTTTTGTTTTACTTCACGAGGCATTTTTTGTGGCATTTGTTTGTTGTGACGTCTACTTCGTGTTTCGCTGCTTAGCACACAAGCGCAGTGTTTGATTGTGTGAGTTTGGACACCACAGTTTTAGACCATGGTTTCTTGGGCAAACCTTCTTAGAATTCGTCGTAGACTACGATTTAGACAATTGCTTGGTCGAGAAAAAAATTGACCCACTCTAATGTATATTCTTGATCAGTATGACGAGCTGAGTTGATATAGCCATGTCCGTCTGTCCGTCTCTCCGTCTGTCCATTTGTTTGTATGCTATCTCCTCCGTCAGTCTTAAAGCTATCTTGACGAAACTTTACACAAAGTCTTTAGACACAAATACGCTGCACATTTGCCGGAACCGGCCGGATCGGATGACTATAGCATATAGCTGCCATTGGTGGAAAAAGTAGTTTTAGTGAGAAAAAATTTTTTGTCTTCAGCTCAAACGTCCTCAAACCTCGTATTTATAAGTTTTCTAAGCTTTAACATAATTCCACCAAGTTTTATGAAAATCGGCCAACTATATAGTATAGCTGCCATACAAAATTTAGGTCTGAATAAAAGTCTTAGTAGGAAAAACTTTTTTGTTTTGAATGCTATCGCTACCAAACTTGTTACAGATCAATATTATATGCTACCTCATAATTCTGCCAAGTTTTATCCAAATCGGGTGACTATAGCATATAGCTGCCATAGGAACGATTGGTCCAAAAAGAAGTTCTAGTGAGAAAAACTTCGTAACGTCGTATTTATAAGTTTTCTATGCGTTTTCATAATTCCACTAAGCTTAATGCAAATCGGACAACTATATGGCATAGCTGCTAAAGAAAAGATAGGCTGGAAAAAAAGTCTTAGTAAGAAAAACTTTTTTGTTTTCAATTTTATCGCTTCCAAACTTAATATTTATTAGTATAATATGCTTCTACATAATTCTGCTAAGTTTGATACAAATCGGATGACTATAGCATATAGCTGCCATAGGAACGATCGATCGAAAAAGTAGTAGAGCATTTTGGCATGTTGTTATGTAAGTCAGTTATATAGTCCTCATTTTCCGTTAACTTTACTTTATCATCTGCCTTAAATACAAAACTAAAACTCTCGACTAGTTTATTTTCTGGAATATCTTAAAAATTTCTCGTTGTTAAACCAAGAAAAACGATTTGTCTCTTCTACCCATTCCTGCAAGTAAATGTAATACATTTTGCCCATCAAGTCTTTTTCCAGGCATAACAAAGCTCCAATGGACCGCCAACTTCCATTCTTCAATCTGCCGCCTTCAGCCTGTCCCAACCTTTGCACCTTTTTGAAAAAAAGGCAGCAGCAGCAACAACTGTGCCCACATTAAACTCAATAAAACAAATGTGCAGCCATAAATTACACAAAGTGCGTCAGTAACACACACACACACACACACACACAGAACCCCACTCCATCACACTCACACCCACACACACACACACACTTCGTAGCGGGATAGAGGGCTCGCCGACTATGCAAAATCGACAAGTGCCACAATTTTTTATGCAAAATAATCCTTTGCCTCTTTGCTTGGCGGCTCTATTGATGAATTATAGCAAATTAATTTTACACTAAAAAGCGACAAAAGCTCGCCCCCATCCTTTACTTTGACTGCTGCGTTGCGCTTATCAGACCATTTGCATGGCTGACGTTGCCTAGGCAAACAGTTTAACCATATCAAATTCAAATTCGCATAAATTTTGGAAGGCAGCAAAAAAGAAAAACAGAAATCGATTCCAGGCAGGAAGTGCTGTGCTCCATTTTTTGGGGAGACCACCGAGTCCCTGGCTCAGATGAGTTGTGGGCTCCCATACTCATGGAAATACTCCAACCAAAGTCAAATCGATTATTATTTTATCGTCTGCTTGAAACCGGGTGGCGAGACACGTTCTGAGGGTTGTAAAAATAAATTTAAATGTACCGGCAAAATGTATCAAAAATTGAATATTTCACGTTCTTTTTGTTCGCTTTTTGGCAAAAGTAAACCGTCAAAATGGTACGTGACTGTTGATTGTTTGAACTGTTGCTGGTGGTGTTGGTATATCAGTGGGTTTCGGTGCATACATACAAAGATACATTTGATAAGTTCTGATAAATTGTGTGAAAAGTGGATGGTTGGTGGCAGGAATTAGAGTGAAACTGAAAAAAAGCAGCGATAGCGAAATAAAAAAACTGAAAATCACCATAAATGATTTGAAATTATTTGCAAATGGACGGCTGAGTATGGGAAGACTAACGCAATGGAAGTGATAAATTTTTATTTAAGACTAGCTGTATACCCGGTGTATATTCAAGTTTGAACTGGCTGCTAATCGATATTAACATGTATTTCTCTTTTTCTCAATCGTTCTTGCTCATTGTAAGTTTTGTTGATCTCTTCTGACCTTCGCGTAGGATTTTCAAACTTTCTGATTCGAGCTGATTCCTTTTCAATAGCACAAATCAAAAAGAACCTATGCTGAGCTTTCAAATGGTATGACCGCCTACTGCACCACGTGTTGATTTGTAATTGATTTGAACTGAAAAACGAAATGTGCTTGAAAATATTTCGACTTTTCTGTTATAATAATATGGGACTTGTAAGCTTCACTCAAATATTTATAAAACTGTCGATAAATAAGGCTTTTCCACGGCTTTCCAACATTTTTAGTAGGATGCAATTGGGATATACCTGCAGGACAACGCCCCCATTCAGTTGTAAAACAGTGAATAAGCGATCAAAATGTAAAATTGCTGTGAAACTCATCGGAGAAATAGTTATTCTCTCCCAGATCGTAGTGCAGCTGCCTATAAATCAATCGCTCTGAGCTTCTCCGGGATTCTTCAACAAATTTCCTCCTATATGCTGCATCCATTTTTTTGCCCAAGTTTCCCATGTCGCGTTTTATTCAAAATTTAGTCGAACTCCTTTATCCGCGACTCTCTGAAATATTGCAGACGTTCCTTAAATAGATATTCTGCCAAGATCGTAGGTTTCCTTCTTTCTTCCATGGTTATGGCTTTTTGTTTGTAATCGAAGTGCAGATTAGCTGCAGCCGGTCTCCAGATATAAAATTCTGTTCAGTGAGTATTGTGGTAAACGAACAATTTTTCTTAAGAAAGTACTTTTTCACTTTCCACTTCCTCGTAACGTCGTATCCTTCATACTTGTGCACCATAACACCTTATTGCCCTCACTGCGGCATTAAACAGCTTGTACTTTGTGCTGGTAGGAACCCCTTTTTTGCCTAGTATCGTTTTCCAAGTACTATTTATTGCTACTTTTGCATCTTTTAGTTTTTCTCCCAGATGAAAGTTGAATAGGGCATTGTGATGGATCTAGACTCCTAGGTATTTCAATGATTTCACCACCTCCAAATCAAATATATTTTTTAAAAATTAGCAATTTTGAAATTTGGCAATTAACTCCACTCCTTGCAGTACTCCTTGATATTGTCTTGCATGGCCTTGCGTGTTTTGTCGAAGACCACGGTCAGTACTTCATCTGCGTATGATAAGGTTTTTATTTCCAGGCCGTTTATTGTGAGTCCTTTCGGAAAGAATTCCACTGTATCATTTAGGAATTTGGAAGAGAGAACAGGGCACAGCAAGCATCCATGCTTAACTCCAGACTCCGTAGGAAATCATTCGGATTTGCTTTATTGCTTTCATGCATATTTTGCAAAGTTTGTATAGAAATTAGTATTATCGAGAATATTTGGAGACTGTGAATAATTTTGGTTGAAGTTCTTGAAAAATATTATAATTCTTTGCCAAATCTAATGTATAAAGTTATATTGAACAAAGTAGGCTGTACCAAATACTAAAATATACCTTAACATTAAATTTATAAGTAAAAAGGAACAACAACTGTAAATTATTACTTTATATAATTAATCCGAATTCTCTTATGTTGCATCAACTAGTTATTATGCTATATAAATAAAAATATTTGATTGATATCGACAAGTTGATAGAATTTTACTTTTTGGGATGTGTTGAACCTATTCAGATGAGCGGGAGATGTGAGGGTGTGGTTAAATTTGAATTTTTTTCACTATTTGAAATTATCGATGTTCGATAAATTCTCTTTAGGCGCTATCTCCAGTTAAGGCGCTATCATTTGCCACCTTGTCGTGCCGCCATGCTATTCACTTCACTTTTGCTGTATCCGAATACCCGTACTGACGCATAAAGTTTGACTGATCAGAAATATCGTCATTATCAGTGACTAAAACCATAAGTGATGGTCATTAGTCATCCGGAATCTAGTCAACATCATCTAGTGCCAGCAACCAATTATGGTTTTTGTCGCCCGACTTAACTTCAACTTCAGGTATGGGAAAATGGACAAATAGTTTTCATGTGGTTATAACTCCGTGTTATATACAGTGCCCTCGTTAGTGCTCCGGCACTTAATCCGGCTGTGCGTTGAATATTAAGTAGGATTAGCATACGCACCGTACAAATTTAATTGACGAGCAACCAGAGAGTTCCTCAATCAAGGTCTTCTGCCGGTGTTCACACTCGGTAGTACCATCTCCATTGGATTTTCTCAGTTTCGACTTGGCCCTAGCTGAATAGTTGGATAGGTGCAGACGCACGCTTGCACGTGGCGTGTTACTCAGCGGTCACACCTAGGTTGCGCTGATCCAGTGGTTATCTGTGGTCCTTGCTGCTCCTGTATTTGGTAGCCAAGCTGCCCAAAGAGTGCTCACCATCAAAGGACAGCCACCGCCGTGTATACGAGACACTTTGGGTCAGGGCTGACCACGTGTCGCAAGTTCAGTATCCGGATTCTACCTTAGGGATAGGTAGAGGATCACCATATCACCGTATCGAGAATCGCTTGTTGATTTTTGTGCATTTCGATATCTCTGCTAGGTCAAACATATTGCTGCTTGTGAGAGTTTTTATATTGCACACTTTTCCCCACGACAGCTTCATCGATCAACAGGCCTGCTGACACCGATGGATACTGCTATAAGTACGGCACAGCCAACAAAAGTAAGATTAAAGTAAACTCGCAAAAGCAGTTCTGATATCCATGGCCAATTGTAAAATGTAAAATTGGCTCAAACAGCATCTTCAAAGGAGGGCCAAAGCCAAGCTTCTCTCAATCTCTTGGCGTGTGTGGTTATAAATTTTCGCACAAGAGAAAGGGACCCCTGCAGTTCAACCGAATCCGAACGGCAATAGTTAGAGAATTTTTGCTTTTTCATGGCTAGTTACTTCACAGCTGGCGCCAGTAGCTGGTGAAGGTGAACGGGTGTGTGAAAGCTTTTTTCTAAAGAAAGAAACAACTTTTTCTATTAGATGGTCCGAGGCGGGATCGAACCCACAACCTCCTGCACCAGCAGCCACACATACTACTGGTGCGCCACACCCGGCGACCAATGCACATTGGTCGGAAAAGCCCATTTTTTGCCAAAAAGTCAAAAAATAAAAATATTTTTTCTTATATCGTCTCTAGTATTTTTGAATTCTAAATACCTTAGCCAGTATTAAAAAACCTTAAAATATTTATGTTGTGCCATCCCTGCGGCTGTTTCAGGGCTGTGAAGTCAGCTGTTACATAAAAGCTTATCACGCGGTGTGTTTGCTAAAAAAAATTGTTTGTGTTTAAAGCAGTGGCATTTAAACAATTCGTAACGTAAAACTTTTGTAAACCATGGAAATCATAGATCAAGGTATTTGGAAAAAGATTGTAAAGATAGATGTATGTGTGCTTTTGTTTTGTAATTGTTTTTATTGTTGTTGTTGTGGTGTCTTTTTAGTACGACCTAACCTAAAAGTGATTGTGTTTTGTGGAGCAGAGCTAGTGAAAAAAGTCGAATCAACTGCAGTTGTAAATGTCAGATTAATCTTCAACATGTGCACAATGAGGTGGTTTTAACAGTTTTTGCGCATATTTGCGCCATTTCAAAATAAATTGAATCATTGCAGACGAAGACGTTTTTTGCCGGAGAGAAATGCTTGACGTTTGGAAGAAAAACAAGCAGAACAGTGGTGCGCTGTTGCAATGGGCATTGAAAAAGACGTCTGCCTTCGCCTTGTCGTTTGTTTTGCAGCAAACATTAAAAACGCCAGATAAATCTGAGCTAAAGGACACTCTGGGAGTCAAAAAACCGGTTCCTTTAACAGAAGATGAAGCCTTAGCATTTTTGCTGGACAATTCTTTTACCAAAAGTCAGTATAACTGCGTTCGAGCAATGTGCATTCAGAAGAATTGCGACATATACCCGAGATATGAAAAAATTCTACAGGCCAAATCACAATGCAGACCACAAGAAATTCTGTTAAACGAATCCGTAGCTGAGGTATCACTTCAAAATTTGTTAAACCATACCGCCTCCAGGATCATTATGTTACAAGAACCTGTCTTGAGAAATTTGCCTCATATTTCTCAGATCAAACTTTCTGCGAGCTATAGATTTGATGGTTCGACGGGTCAAAGCCTTTACAAGCAGCAATACAATGAAAATGAGCCTGAAAGCCAAGACCAATCGCTATTTGTCACTACCCTTATACCACTACTGTTGACAGACAATTATGGAAGGATCATTTGGAAGAATCGGAGGCCACAGTCAGTGAGGTTTTGCAGGCCGGTGAAAATCGAATTTTTAAAAGAAACCAAAGACAGCATTTTAAATCAAAAATTCAATTTGGACCAGCAAATAAGCAATCTAAGACCGTTTGAATTCGAAAATTTAAATGTTATTTTTGATTTGCACATGACCCTAATAGATGGCAAGGTATTAAACATTCTAACAGGAACAACCTCATCTCAATGTTGCCCAATTTGCGGTGCAAGTCCAAAAGCATTTTTAACAACCACCAATATCAGTTCGGTACGTATTTGCAGCAAAGCCAAGCGCACTTCAATTTGGAGTTAGTCCCCTGCATGCCTGGAAACGGCTTATGGAATTTGTTTTAAGTGTATCGTACAGAGCAACACTAAATAAGTGGCGAATTACCAGCGAGGACGATAAAGCCAAAATGTTGAGGCGCAAAAAGGACATTCAAGCCAAACTGTGGGAAGAGTTTGGCGTACATATAGACAAGCCCAAACAAAATGGCTGTGGTAGCTCAAATGATGGAAATACCGCAAGAAGACTATTTTCTAATGTTAAGTTGTTTAGTTCTCTTTAATACTCTTTGGAGGTTGGCGGATTTGTATGGCAGGTAGGTGAACCTGTGGTCCAATCGAGACATAATTTTATTCGAAATTTACATTTGTCCTCTCAAAAATATGTGCCAAATTGCAATGTCGTAGCTTAAATTTTGGACTTTTTGGCAAAAAAATGGAGATTCCGACCACTGTGCAATGGTCAATTAGAATAGGCTTAAATACTCTGGTTTTCAGTACACGATTACTTGTATAATCTTCAGCAGATTTAGCGATTTCAGAATGCACCCGTTTAGGTTCACAAAAAGCCTACTGCTTCTTCCTAACCAATTTAATACTCTAATGGAAGTTGAATCAAGTATTTTTGATAAAAATATGTTTAAATTAAAAGAGATTTTACAATAATTATGAAATAAATAATGTTTAAATGCAAGTGTACTCGCGTATTGATTTGGGCAGAGCCATATAATCTCACAAGGCTCTACAAGGTAGGGCGGGTATAGAGCAGGACAACACCATCATAGTTCTCCACTTAATCGTAACATTTCTAGGATAGATTTCGTTCCATTCCTTACCAAGAACCCCCCAATTCCCCTTCCTTAGACAGAGCGTGCTCTCGACATTCCGCGTGTCCATTACAGAGTCTATATACATTAGCTAAGAATTTGGCACCCAAAAAATATTTCAGTACTTTTTATTCGCAAGACAATTCCTAGTTCATAGCTTAAACAGATTTTGAGATTTGGCTCTGAGATCTTAGTTTTTAAACAGTTTATTTGACGAACAAACTTAACACACAAACTAATTTAATGTCTAACTTCTCAAACTTCTTTTATTAATAATTAACCCACGCAATTTTGCAATCTATTCACTTAATTTTGTAGGCATCAAAGCGAAAACGAACTAACGCGGCCTTTCATCATGTTGAACATTAACCTCGCTTTCATCTTACGTCTCTAAAATAATAATAATGCACTAGCTGTTCACATTAAATTTAATAATGCCAATTAAATGAAATATGTTTTTCTAAGCAGTTTCCTGTTGCCTTTCTATTTCCCTCTAACAAGCAAACAAATTAAATCCTTGGCCCCTAAATCCCCAAACCCAATTTTGGTATGGCTCAAGAACTAATTAAGCATTCAAAAACGTTTTGGCATAAAGTTTAAATTGTCTGTGGGCGTGGCAAGGAATCCAATAATAAAGACGACGTCGACGCTCATAAATTATGGCAAATTATTAAGCAAGAGTCACAGAAAAGTTTTTTGTTTTTTTTTTGTTTTTGTTTTTGGCAACGCACGCGCCAAAAACAAAGTGAACTAAACATCTTTGAGGGTGATTTATTTTTATTATTATTGGCGGTGAATTTTAAATCAAAAAGCGCGCGCACAAATGTTGTGCAGAAAAGTATGCTATACATTTGGTAAGCTGCGAGTATGGCTGGGGGTGGGGGTTGGGGCAGCAGCAGCAGCAGCAGCAGCTGCTTTTGTCATTATTAATAACTGTTAATTATTCACCATTATAACTATGCCGGGCAGAGAGCGAGCACGTTCGAAGAAAGCTTTTGGGTAGATGGCAACGACTTTGTTTGCCTTGTCGTCGTCTGCGCTGACACTCTTCTCTCCTACCATATTGTTTGGCATCATACTTTATGCGCTCCTTAGTTAACGCCAGTCGCTGACCCTCCCTCTCCCCCTCTGTTTCTCTCGTTCTCTCTTGCTTTTTGCAATATTTACATATTATTAAAAACTTTTACCAAGCTCAGACAGGGACAGCGTAAAAAAAAAGAAAAAACCGAAGTAAAGACCAAAAAGGAAACTTTTCTATTTTGCCTGGACTAAAGTTATTGAAAATTCATGAATAATTGACATTTATTGCAGTTGGCACAAATGATGGCCGATAATGGACAAATGAGAAGACTGCCGTAGATTTTCACTGTCTGTCGGTGTGTGTGTTAATGTGTGTGTGTGTGTATGAAGAGACATAAATATTAAAGTAGCTTACATACTTAATTGTAAATTATGAATTCAATTAGTTATGCTCGACTGACCACAGTTGTCGTTTGCCTTACAGGCCAAACAGAAGGAGATCAATACAGAGAAAAGGGAGTTATATATATTAAATCATACTTGGATTTTGCTTTATAATTTGTGTCAGCTGCAAGTTGTAAGCCCAGGCAAGCCTGCAAATTAGGGGTTTGCCTATTCATGTGGTAAATTTAACAAAAAGCTATTTTAGCTGTTTGATAAAAAACTATTATTTATTATATTATCATGGTCTAGATTTTTTTTGTGTTTACAAACTTTAATTACTGTTATCAATGAAAGCTTTGGTTCATTGTTGGATTTGTTCTTAATGTAAGGCTTAAACAATGAGTTCAGTACCAAAAAAGGGCATAGTGGCACAATTAACTGAATTATGTTGGCTCATTATCTATATCTTAAGTATTTCAAAGTATTTCTCAAAAAACCCCAGATAGGCTTTCTCCTAATACAAGTGACAAACATACTACTGAGACTTTAACGACTTCCAATTGCGGCTAATGTCAACAGTTCCTACACTTTCTGTCTTCTAAAGGGTGATTTTTAAGATATTTGTTATTTCAGTGTACATTTTTTGAAACCTCGCGCATGATTCGTAACATGTGGCAACGCCAAAAATGCCATAGAATAGACTAAGAAACAAACAACAATTGCAAATCATTGAATATTATTATCAAAATTCATCCTCTGTGAGAAATGTGACTTATTTAAAAATTGTCTTCAGCGACGAAGCTCATTTTTGGCTCAATGGTTACATCAACAAACAGAATTGGCCGAATTTGGTCTGAAGAGCAGACAGAGGCAGTTCAGAAGCTGCCAATACACCCTGAAAAATGCACTGTTTGGTGCGGTTTGTGGTCCGGCGGCATCATTGGACCGTACGTTTTCAAAAATAATTAAAGTCGCTACGTTACAGTCAACGTAGCAAAGTATCGTGCGTTGATTACCTACTATTTTTTCCCAAAATGTAAGAATTGGACTAGGTTGACATGTGGTTTCAACAAGACGGTGCCACATGCCACACGGCACGGGAAAACATGCAACAATTTAGAGGCGAGTTTGGTGAGCAATTAATCTCACGATTTGGACCTGTCAAGATCATGTACACACCTGATCATATTAATAGGTACACACATCAACTCTGACTTTAAGGTAACAGAAAACAGTTTTATTCATTGTTTCAAACTTAAAAATTGTTCTCATTGGTTCTTAAACTATTTGTTTTTAATAAAATAAACTTAATTGTAACATAGAATAATAATATAACATAAAAGAGATCATTTTGTGTTTCAGATACGTTTTCAGTGTGATCATAATAATAGGTACACTTCATGTGTTGGTAAGAAAAAAAATTGTAATTTCCATTTTGTGTTCTTTTTTTAGGTAAATTACTGTATTTCCTAACTCTAGTATCCAGTGTATCCACCTCTATTTTTGGCCACTACTGCTATTCTTTTTGGCATACTTTTAATAAGAGCCTGGCAGGTCTCTACTGGTGTCTCATACCACAGTTTTTGGACACCTTCCCATAATTTTTGTTTATTTGAAAATGAATGGTTTGCCAATTTCTTTTTTAAGTCTCCCCACAAGTTTTCAATGGGGTTAAGGTCGGGGGATTGGCTTGGCCACTTCAGAACGTCAACTTTTTGGTCCTCGAAAAATTTAGATAACAGCCTTGATGTGTGTTTAGGATCATTATCTTGCTGAAATACCCAACGTAATGGCATATTTTCCTCAGCATACGGTCGAAATTTACAAAATTGTATAATGCGTTCAGATTACACTAGGCAACAAGTTCCAGTATATTGAAGGGATGGTGGTGATTCTAGATGATTTTCGTATGCTGAAGACGAATCTATTTTCAGAAATGGTCCATCGCGTCGAGATTTGTGGTAATATGAGCTTAAAGTTGCAAAAAGTGCCTCTTTTGACTCTTTTCAGACGCGTTTTGTGGGAAACCTATACTTTTGTTTTGACTTTTTTTTATATTATCGTCGATTACTATTTCGTAACTTTAAAATAAACTATTCCATAGAAATGTATGATTATTTTTAGTGAAGGTATTCCATTTTGAATACATATAATACATACCCAAATTGCCTACAAAAACAGTCCAAAAGGCTAGCATTTTTATAGAATTTCAATTAAATTTTTCAACAACACCCATTGCATACTTTGGGGCAGCAATCGATTTTTAGTGAAAACGAATACAATTACTAAAAATGGTATATCTTCATTGAAAAAAATCGTAGAAATGTTTAGGATAGTTTATTTCAAAGTTAAGGAGTAGTTCTTTCTGATAATATCAAAGAAAGTCAAAACAGAAGTATAGGTTGCTCAGAAAACGCGTCTTAAATGATTGAAAATAGGCTCTTTTTGCAACTTTAAGCTCAAATTTCTAAAAATCTCGACGTGATGGACCATATCTGAAAACAGATTCGTGTTCAGAGTACGAAAATCATCGAGAATCACCACCAACCTTTCAATATACTGAAAAAAGTCTAATTTTATTGCCTTGTGTTATTATAAAGATTTGATAGATAGCAATAGTAAACCTGATTGTAGACTGAACGGCACAAAAGATCGCTAAATTTACAAAATTTACTAAATTTTATGAGTTTCGGGTATCATGAAGATTTGATAGATCGCAATTGTCGACCCGTAAATGGTTAGATCGAACAGTCCACAAATACGATTAAATTGACGGGTGAAAATTGCAAAATTTTATAATTAGTTCAGATTATGATGAAAATTTAATAATTGGCAATTGAAGACGGGCAAAGAGAAGGTGTCGGTCAATCCGTTTAAAAGAAATCACGAAATTTGCAAAAATTCTTACATGAGTTTAGATTGTCATGAAGATGGGTAAATATACCGTTAAATATGAAGTGTAGATCATATGGAATGTGAAGAACTTTTTAATGAGAGATAATAGCGAAGATTTGATGGTTTGTCAATTGAAGACGGGCAAATAGGAGGTGTTGGTGAATCGGTTTAGAAATATTAGAAATTTGCAAAAATTCTTATTTGAGTTTTGATTGACATGAAGACGGCTAAATGGGAGGTGTTAATCAAACGGATAAAAAAATCGAGAAATTTGCACAATTTTATAATGAATCATATCATGAAGATGGGTAAATAGATGAATGGTAAAGATCAAAAGGACCAAAAATCGTAGATGGTAGATGAAGATTTGGTAGATGGCCTTTGTCAAGTAAGTTTTGTGTTTAAAACTCTAAAGGGGGCGTAGCAATGCACGCCGGGTAGCTGCTAGTTCTACATAATAATCGAAGCTCCGATTCGCGGATTCATACAGAAATGTACCAATGGTTAATGTTCAGAAATTTTTGTTGCGAAGTTTTTGGTTCGAACCTTGGTTCGATGGCACTGATAAGGCAGTTACCGCAATCAATATCAATAACTTTAAAATGTTTGATTCAGTTGGCTCTCTATTAGTGCCATCGAAGGCTCTAATGATTTTTGTAATGTTCCTAATAGTGAAAATACTTTGGTAAGTGTCAAAATCGCGTAGATAACTTTCGTCATCTTCTGAACGTGGAATCAAGGATCTAAATTACAAAGCCTATTATGGAGTGCGTTTTTTTTTGCTTATTTTAATCATCTTTTAAGAATGTTTATGTTTTCGAGTCTTCGTCGCACAATATTGAACAAATAATCACAAATTGGCTAGATATCAGAAAGTCTTTAATTTTATGGTACCAAACAGAGAACTGAATAGGTTTGACCATTTATAGCGTTATAAAGCATATATAAAGCAAACTTCAAGGCATTGGGTTTAAAGGACACTGTTTTAGCATTATTTAGTATTTGGTATGCCCACACTTGTCCTTAATTATTTCAAACACACGGTTTGGTAAGGACTCATAATATTTTTATCCTCTGTACCAAAGGTACACAGAGTATATTAAGTTTGTGCAAAAGTATGTAACAGGGAGAAGGAATCATTTCCGACCCTATAAAGTATATATATTCTTGATCAGCATCAACAGCCGAGTCGATATAAGTTTGTGTAAGTCATGTCCGTCTGGCCGTCTGTCTGTCTGTCCGTCCGTCCGTCTGTCCGTCCGTCCGTATGAACGAAGAGATCTCAGAGATGGTAAGAGATAGAGGTTTGACATGTATGGGACATATATTTCTTATACTTGCAGGCAGATTAAGATTATTTTCAATTTTTGCCACGCCCCCTCGCGCCCCCGCAATTTGGAAAAAACGTCATATCTCCTACAGTTTTGATGATAGATGGTTCGTACTTTCTAGAGATATCTAGTACTCAAAATTATTTATCGATTTGCTGAAGGAATGATAAAGATCGGATGAACGATACTCAAGTTATGAGCAAAAAACGGTCAGTTAACACCCCCCACCCACCCCACCAATAACCTAAGCATTGCGTTCAGCAGAAGCAATCTTAGTGAGAGAGAGAGAGAGAGACTTAGAGAGCGCACTGCGTTGTGCGTTGTGTGTTAACTGGCCGTTTGACTCGTGACCAACTTCAAGCTGCGACATTAAGGGTGCAGAGTATGTTATAGTCGGGCTTGACCGACTTTCTTTCTTGTTTAATTTCATTTAGTGAAATTGTTGACCAGACTTTTTTAATTGCTTCAACTAGGGTCCCAGAGTCACTAAATTGTCTTCCTCCTTCGTATACTCTCCTGGACAAAAGTCACCAAATGTTCTCGATAATGTTAATGTCAGGGGAGTAAGGCGGCCACTTGAGCAATTTGACGTTTTGGTCTTTAATCCACTGTTTTACAATCCGAGCGGTATGGATGGGAGCGTTGTCATGTTGGTACGTCCATGGAATATGACCATAAATCTCCGAAAAGTGGGGGAAAGCCTTTTGCAGCACAGTCTTGTACATATTTGCGTTCATCTTCGAGGTGACAAACTGGAGCTCGCATGTTCCATAAAACGATATGGCTCCCCACACTATTACTCCACCTGTACAAGAGTGATGACGACTTAAAAAACATTCTTCCTTTCGCATATCGTGGAAATAGTAATTATAGCCATCCGGTCCATCGAGATTGAACTTCTTTTCGTCGGAGAAGACCACCGTCTTCCACTCCTTGTTCCACGTCATGTGTTCTCGGGCAAATCGTTGTCGTACTTCCTTACGAGCATCATTGAGAGCTGTTTTTTATACTCTGTACCGAAGGTACATAGAGTAGATTTAGTTTGTGCAAAAGTATGTAACAGGCAGAAGGAATCGTTTCCGACCCTATAAAGTATATATAATATTATATATTCTTGATCAGCATCAACAGCCGATTCGATATAGCCATGTCCGTCTGTCTGTCTGTCCGTCCGTATGAACGAAGAGATCTCAGAGATGGTAAGAGATAGAGGTTTGACATGTATGGCGCATATATATCTTATACTTGCAGGCAGATCAAGTTTATTTTCAATTTTTGCCACGCCCCCTTCCGCCCCCGCAATTTGGAAAAAACTTCATATCTCCTACAGTTTTGAAGATAGATCGTTCGTTCCTTCTAAAGATTCCTTGTAAACAAAATTATTTATCGATTTGCTGAAGGAATGATAAAGATCGGATGAACGATACTCAAGTTATGAGCAAAAAAGGGCCAGTAAACACCCCGCACCCCCCCACCAATAACCACAGCAACATACCCCAACCGTTCAACACAGGCAATCTTAGTGCGAGAGAGAAAGAGAGAGAGAGAGAGAACTTAGAGAGCGCACCGCGTTGTGCGCGGGGTGTTAACTGGCCGTTTGACTCCTGAGCAAATGCGAGTGTAAGGGCACAGAGTATGTTATAGTCGGGCTTGACCGACTTTCTTTCTTGTTTT
>JBAMBO010002424.1:0-31379 GCA_037044535.1 Lordiphosa magnipectinata
TAAAAAAACAGCTCTCAATGATGCTCGTAAGGAAGCACGACAACGATTTGCCCGAGAACACTTGACGTGGAACAAGGAGTGGAAGACGGCGATCTTCTCCGACGAAAAGAAGTTCAACCTCGATGGACCGGATGGCTATAATTACTATTTCCACGATATGCGAAAGGAAGAATGTTTTTTAAGTCGTCATCACTCTTGTACAGGTGGAGTAATAGTGTGGGGAGCCATATCGTTTTATGGAACATGCGAGCTCCAGTTTGTCACCTCGAAGATGAACGCAAATATGTACAAGACTGTGCTCCAAAAGGCTTTCCCCCACTTTTCGGAGATTTATGGTCATATTCCATGGACGTACCAACATGACAACGCTCCCATCCATACCGCTCAGATTGTAAAACAGTGGACTAAAGACCAAAACGTCAAATTGCTCAAGTGGCCGCCTTATTCCCCTGACATTAACATTATCGAGAACATTTGGTGACTTTTGTCCAGGAGAGTATACGAAGGAGACAATTTAGTGACTCTGGGATCCTAGTTGAAGCAATTAAAAAAGTCTGGTCAACAATTTCACTAAATGAAATTATAAAATATTATGACTCCTTACCAAACCGTATGTTTGAAATAATTAAGGACAAGTGTGGGCATACCAAATACTAAATAATGCTAAAACAGTGTCCTTTATTATTTAAGTTACCCAATGCCCGGAAATTTTGCTTTATATACTTTTGATTAATAGTTTTAGTGGTCAAACCTATTCAGTTCTCTGTTTGGTACCATAAAATTAAAGACTTTCTGATATCTAGCCAATTTGTGATTATTTGTTCAATATTGTGCGACGAAGACTCGAAAACATAAACATTCTTAAAAGATGATTAAAATAAGCAAAAAAAAAAACGCACTCCATAATAGGCTTTGTAATTAAGATCCTTGATTCCACGTTCAGAAGATGACGAAAGTTATCTCCGTGATTTTGACACTTACCAAAGTATTTTAACTATTAGGAAAATTACAAATATCATTAGAGCCTTCGATGGCACTAATAGAGAGCCAAGTGAATCAAAAATTTTAAAGATATTGATATTGATTACGGTAACAGCCTTATCAGTGCCATCGAACCAAGGTTCGAACCAAAAACTTCGCAATTAAAATTTTTGAACATTAACCATTGGCAAATTTCTGTTGGAATCCGCGAATCTGAGCTCCGATTATTATGTAGAACTAGCAGCTACCCGGCGTGCATTGCTACGCCCCCTTTAGAGTTTTAAACACAAAACTTACTTGACAAAGGCCATCTACCAAATCTTCATCTACCATCTACGATTTTTGGTCCTTTTGATCTTTACCATTCATCTATTTACCCATCTTCATGATATGATTCATTATAAAATTGTGCAAATTTCTCGATTTTTTTATCCGTTTGATTAACACCTCCCATTTAGCCGTCTTCATGTCAATCAAAACTCAAATAAGAATTTTTGCAAATTTCTAATATTTCTAAACCGATTCACCAACACCTCCTATTTGCCCGTCTTCAATTGACAAACCATCAAATCTTCGCTATTATCTCTCATTAAAAAGTTCTTCACATTCCATATGATCTACACTTCATATTTAACGGTATATTTACTCATCTTCATGACAATCTAAACTCATGTAAGAATTTTTGCAAATTTCGTGATTTCTTTTAAACAGATTGACCGACACCTTCTCTTTGCCCGTCTTCAATTGCCAATTATTAAATTTTCATCATAATCTGAACTAATTATAAAATTTTGCAATTTTCACCCGTCAATTTAATCGTATTTGTGGACTGTTCGATCTAACCATTTACGGGTCGACAATTGCGATCTATCAAATCTTCATGATACCCGAAACTCATAAAATTTAGTAAATTTTGTAAATTTAGCGATCTTTTGTGCCGTTCAGTCTACAATCAGGTTTACTATTGCTATCTATCAAATCTTTATAATAACACAAGGCAATAAAATTAGACTTTTTTCAGTATATTGAAAGGTTGGTGGTGATTCTCGATGATTTTCGTACTCTGAACACGAATCTGTTTTCAGATATGGTCCATCACGTCGAGATTTTTAGAAATTTGAGCTTAAAGTTGCAAAAAGAGCCTATTTTCAATCTTTTCAGACGCGTTTTGTGAGCAACCTATACTTCTGTTTTGACTTTCTTTAATATTATCAAAAAGAACTACTCCTTAACTTTGAAATAAACTATCCTAAACATTTCTACGATTTTTTTCAATGAAGATATACCATTTTTAGTAATTGTATCCGTTTTCACTAAAAATCGATTGCTGCCCCAAAGTATGCAATGGGTGTTGTTGAAAAATTTAATTGAAATTCTATAAAAATGCTAGCCTTTTGGACAGTTTTTGTAGGCAATTTGGGTATGTATTATATGTATTCAAAATGGAATACCTTCACTAAAAATAATCATACATTTCTATGGAATAGTTTATTTTAAAGTTACGAAATAGTAATCGACGATAATATAAAAAAAAGTCAAAACAAAAGTATAGGTTTCCCACAAAACGCGTCTGAAAAGAGTCAAAAGAGGCACTTTTTGCAACTTTAAGCTCATATTACTACAAATCTCGACGCGATGAACCATTTCTGAAAATAGATTCGTGTTCAGCATACGAAAATCATTTAGAATCACCACCAACCCTTCAATACACTGGAACTTGTTGTCTAGTGTAATCTGAACGCATTATACAATTTTGTAAATTTCGCAATTTTTTGGACAGTTTGGTCTACCCGTTTGATCTGCTCCTCTTATTTACCAGCCTTCTTTATTAATCTAAATTTAAATGAGAATTTTGGAAATTTTCCAATTTCTATCTGTGTGCCAAGTTTCATCCGAATACTTTCAGCCATTTGCGGTTGAAAGCGATTTCATAAAAACTCTTATAATAATTTTGCAAATTTCGCTGTTTTTTGGACCATTTAGAACCAGGACCAACTATCTGAGTGCCATATTTCATCCGAATTGGTTAGTAATTGTGCGTGATTGAGTAACAATCAGGCAAACATACAAACGTTCACATTTATAATATGTATTAGTAAGATAAAAACTAACTTAAAATTACTAAAAATTCAAGACGGAATTGATTTCAATATTTGGATCGGTTCCTGTGGTGGTCCATCCGTAGGCATACTTTCTCCAGCATTTCGGCCGGAATTTCACCCATGGCAGCTGTAATGTTGTCTTCCAGGGCTGCAATTATGTCCGGTTTGTGCCTGTAAACGAGAAACTTCATGTAGGCCCCCAAAAAATAGTCTAGTGGGGTCAATTTACACACCTGATCATATTAATAGGTACACACCGGAATTTTTTAATTAGATGGTTTTTTCGTACTTTTAGTGTTGACAAATTTTTAATTTTTGGTTTTTTGTTGTTGTCAATGTCTGGCCACACTGTGACCAAGAGTTGAAAGAGGGGCTGCCCCGTATATCAAAGCTTTTCTATAAATTGCGAGTCCACCACACATTTCGCCTGATCATAATAATAGGTACCGTCTCCGTTTCTCACAAGTATCAAGTGCATGATTTTTTAATCAGTGTTCTTTTGGTATCTAAAGGTAAATTAAGTATAGCTCCTGTCAATACAGAGAATTAAATAATTATTTTTTTTTAGAAAAAATGGGTCGAAATTCTCATTGTACTAAAGAAGAAGCTCGATTGGTTCTTAGTCTGAGAAAAGAAAGCAAATCTTTACGAGCCATCGCCAAATTAATGAACAGGTTTCATAATTTTGTTAAAAAACAAACACAAAAAACAACAGAAACCCTTGACCACTACTTAGTACCTTTGAGCAAAAAGGACCCATTTAAGTTATCGAAGGCTATTGCAGCCGAAATTGGGAATTCAGTTAGTGCTCCAACTATCCGAAGACGACTACAAGATGCCAACCTACCAGGAAGAGTTGCCAGAAAAGTCCCACTTATGCGTTGACGTTCTGAAGTGGCCAAGCCATTCCCCCGACCTTAACCCCATTGAAAACTTGTGCGGAGACTTAAAAAAGAAATTGGCAAAGCCTTCATTCTCAAATAAACAAAATTGATGGGAAGGTGTCCAAAAACTGTGGTATGAGACACCAGTAGAGACCTGCCAGGCTCTTAATAAAAGTATGCCAAAAAGAATAGCAGTAGTGGCCAAAAATAGATGTGGATACACTGGATACTAAGTTAGGAAATACTAATTTACCTAAAAAAAGAACACAAAATGGAAATAAAAATTTTTTTTCTTACCAACACATGAAGTGTACCTATTATTATGATCACACTGAAAACGTATCTGAAACACAAAATGTTCTCTTTTATGTTATATTATTATTCTATGTTACAATTAAGTTTATTTTATTAAAAACAAATAGTTTAAGAACCAATGAGAACAAATTTTAAGTTTGAAACAATGAATAAAACTATTTTCTGTTACCTTAAAGTCAGAGTTGATGTGTGTACCTATTAATATGATCAGGTGTGTACATGATCTTGACAGGTCCAAATCGTGAGATTAATTGCTCACCACGTGCCGTGCGGCATGTGGCACCGTCTTGTTGAAACCACATATCAACCAAGTCCAATTCTTACATTTTGAGCAAAAAAAAAGTTAGTCAACGCACGATACTTTGCTACGTTGACTGTAAGGTTGCGATTTTCATTATTTGAAAACGTACGGTATACGTACGTCGGACCACAAACCGCACCAAACAGTGCATTTTTCAGGGAGCATTGGCAGCTTTTGAACTGCCTCTGGCTGCTCTTCAGACTAAATTCGGCAAATTCTGTTTGTTGATGTACCCATTGAGCCAAAAATGAGCTTCGTCACTGAAGACAATTTTTAAATAAATCACATTTAACACAGATAAAATTCAATGATTTGCAATTGTTGTTTGTTTCTTAGTCTATTCATAGTGAAATGGCATTTTTGGCGTTGCCACATGTTACTAATCATGCGCGAGGTGTCAAAATATGTACACTGAAAAAACAAATATCTTAAAAATCACCCTTTAGAAGACAGAAAATGTAGGACCTAATGACATTAGCCGCAATTTGAAGTCGTTAAAGTCTCAGTAGTATGTTTGTCACTTATATAAGGAGAAAGGCTATCTAGAGTTTTAGAGAAATACTTTGAAATACTTTAGAAATGGATAATGATCCAACATAATTCAGTTAATTGTGCCAATATGCCCTTTATTGGCACTGAACTCATTGTTTAAGCCTTACATTAAGAACAAATCCAACAATGAACCAAAGCTTTCATTGATAACAGTAGTTAAAGTTTGTAAACACAAAAAGAATCTAGACCATGATAATATAATATATAATATTTTTTATCAAATAGCTAAAATAGCTTTTAGTTAAATTTACCACATGAATAGGCAAACCCCAAATTTGCAAGCTTGCCTGGGCTTACAACTTGCAGCTGACACAAATTATAAAGCAAAATCCAAGTATGATTTAATATATATAACTCCCTTTTCTCTGTATTGATCTCCTTCTGTTTGGCCTGTAAGGCAAACGACAACTGTGGTCAGTCGAGCATAACTAATTGAATTCATAATTTACAATTAAGTATGTAAGCTACTTTAATATTTATGTCTCTTCATACACACACACACACACACCGACAGACAGTGAAAATCTACGGCAGTCTTCTCATTTGTCCATTATCGGCCATCATTTGTGCCAACTGCAATAAATGTCAATTATTCATGAATTTTCAATAACTTTAGTCCAGGCAAAATAGAAAAGTTTCCTTTTTGGTCTTTACTTCGGTTTTTTCTTTTTTTTTTACGCTGTCCCTGTCTGAGCTTGGTAAAAGTTTTTAATAATATGTAAATATTGCAAAAAGCAAGAGAGAACGAGAAAAATAGAGGGGGAGAGGGAGGGTCAGCGACTGGCGTTAACTAAGGAGCGCATAAAGTATGATGCCAAACAATATGGTAGGAGAGAAGAGTGTCAGCGCAGACGACGACAAGGCAAACAAAGTCGTTGCCATCTACCCAAAAGCTTTCTTCGAACGTGCTCGCTCTCTGCCCGGCATAGTTATAATGGTGAATAATTAACAGTTATTAATAATGACAAAAGCAGCTGCTGCTGCTGCTGCTGCTGCCCCAACCCCCACCCCCAGCCATACTCGCAGCTTACCAAATGTATAGCATACTTTTCTGCACAACATTTGTGCGCGCGCTTTTTGATTTAAAATTCACCGCCAATAATAATAAAAATAAATCACCCTCAAAGATGTTTAGTTCACTTTGTTTTTGGCGCGTGCGTTGCCAAAAACAACAAAAAAAAACAAAATACTTTTCTGTGACTCTTGCTTAATAATTTGCCATAATTTATGAGCGTCGACGTCGTCTTTATTATTGGATTCCTTGCCACGCCCACAGACAATTTAAACTTTATGCCAAAACGTTTTTGAATGCTTAATTAGTTCTTGAGCCATAGGAAAATTGGGTTTGGGGATTTAGGGGCCAAGGATTTAATTTGTTTGCTTGTTAGAGGAAAATAGAAAGGCAACAGGAAACTGCTTAGAAAAACATATTTCATTTAATTGGCATTATTAAATTTAATGTGAACAGCTAGTGCATTATTATTTTAGAGACGATAGATGAAAGCGAGGTTAATGTTCAACATGATGAAAGGCCGCGTTAGTTTGTTTTCGCTTTGATGCCTACAAAATTAAGTGAATAGATTGCAAAATTGCGTGCGTTAATTATTAATAAAAGAAGTTTGAGAAGTTAGACATTAAATTAGGTTGTGTGTAAAGCTTGTTCTCAGAGCCAAATCTCAAAATCTATTTAAGCTATGAACTAGGAATTGGTTTGTGAATAAAAAGTGCCCACAGTTTGGTAGATAGATGGTTTGTACCTTTTAGAAAACGATAAAGATCGAATGAACGATACGTCAGTTATGACTAAAAGAATGTTCGCTTTCAGTTGCTACTGCAGCTACAGAGTATACCTACTACTCGCAATTGTTTTGGCGCACGGTTTTTTGGTCATAAAATGAAAACGAATAAATATTTTTCAAAATTTTTTTCTTCTTTTTATTTGGTCACCCAATGGCTGCAAATCGTACAACAACTTATTCGAAATGAACAAAATGAACGAACAAAAATTCGAGAAATTGTTCACCCCTCGGACAAGACTCAATATTTGGGTGTCGAGTAGAGGAAGATCCGCCTTTGAAGTCAAACAGTACTATAGTGCAGTATTCCTTGATGTTGCCCAAGCATTCGACAGAGTTTGGCTAGATGGACATAAAATTAATACTCTACTACCCCAAAACACTCACGCGTTGCTTGGGTCTTAACTAGGTTAGGTTAGGTTGCGATGGCTCACATTGGGCCCATTGCAATGCCATGTTTATTCCCTATTACTCTTTTTAAAACTGAGGGGGGTTCTCGTGACTGAACCATTATTTGGACAGAATGAATTTGAGTAGAGCTGGGATCTCTAGCCAGGATGTCTCCGAGAGGTTGAGGAGCTGAGGTTGACCAAGTGTCCTGAGTCTCCTTCTACTCAAGGCGGGGCAATGGTAAAGAAGATATTGTACCGATTCCTCCTCTTCTTCGTATCCGCAACTTCAACAGAAGTTATGGTAAGACACGGCTAGGCGTGCTGCCAGTCTGCCAATAAGACAATGACCCGTGACCCGATCACCAGAAGTGATATGTGGTCTCTTCTGTGACGTAAAAGTGTGCTAGTACGTTTTTGGTCGAATGTTGGTGACGTAAGCCTCGCTACTGCACAGGAGGAAAGGTTTTTCCACCGATTCGTAGCGCGACGAAGTGTTTCAGCTATTGTGTGAAGCTTATATGTCGCCATAGGCATCCTTATCGTGCTCTTCTCTAAAAGGAGCTGCATGGTGGTACCTATTCAGGCCAGTTTGTCCGCAGACTCATTTCCTTCTATGTTGCGATATAAGGTGTATACCGAAATGTCGTGCGATCTCATTCAGAGATAAGCGACAATCCATAAGTGTTTTAGCATTGTTGGTACGTGAGTCAAGTGCTTTAAGGGCGGCTTGACTTTTTGAGTATATAAATACATTTCCTTCTTTGACCGTGAGTGTGCTAATGCAGTTGGCAGCTTTCTGGATGGCTACCACCTCTGCTTGGTACACACTACAGTGATCAGGAAGGCGGAACAATAAGTTCAAATTTAGGTTGGGAGAGAAAACGCCCCCTCCTATTTTTCGTCGAGCTTAGAACCATCAGTGAAGATGTTAATGGCGTTGTCGCAATCGTGTCGCTTTGGGACATGAACGTTGTATAATTTGTCGAACGTTGTTTGTGGTATACAGTAGTTTGAATTAAATGCAATACTCTATTGTTCTTCGAGTTTGGTAGTGTCCCGAATTACCCCTGTTCCAGCCATCGGATTCCCGTAGTCTTAGGGCTGTTGTGATAGCCATTTTGTAAAGCCAATGTACTATGGAGGGGCAAAAACCCCATTTGCTGCCTAAGGCCTTTTTGCAATAGAAAAGAGCAATGGTTGCCTTTTTAAGGCGTTCATTTATGTTGTCATTCCAGAGTAGTTTCCTATCCAAAACGACACCCAAGTATTTAGCATGGTCACCAAGCGCAAGGCTTACTCCGTTGATTTGAGGAGGGACAAGATCAGGAATTTTGTACTTTCTAGTGAAATGCACTAATTCCGTCTTCATGCGGAGTGCCTCTGCTAACACATCTGCGAGCAGTTGCATCGCCAAGTTGGGAGTACACCGTCCTGCTGGTTAGCAATTGGTCGATGAATCTTACTAGCGGCACATCTGCTCCCACATACGTCAAGGCAGAGGTGATGGCGTTAGGTTGCACGTTATTGAAGGCACCCTCTATGTCGAGAAATGCTACTATAGATAAGTCTCTTGCTTCAAGTGATCTTTCAATCCTTGAGACCAGAGAGTGCAGGGCGGTTTCAGTAGACCTACATTGGCTTGGGTCTTATCAAACAAATCTAATGTTTTTTGGCGAATTAAAGTCAACGAAAACAAATGCACGCACATTACCTTCATCCTAAATACTAAGGACTGCCCGGCATTGAAGCTGAACAATATTCCAATTCCGCATGACAAAAATGTTACTTACCTTGGAATGCATCTAGAGAGAAGGCTGATTTGGAGGAGGCACATCGACGCCAAGAAGCTAGCCAACTACACTGGCTAATGAATTCCCGCTCTCCACTCAGCTTAGAGCTAAAGGTATTGTTGTATAACACTACCATACAACCAGCCTGGCTATATGGCGTAGAACTATAGGGAAACGCATGCTCATGTATCCAAAGATTGCAAAAGAAAATTTAAAGAACAATAACCGGCGCACCTATATAGATATATCCCAAACAAAAACATTCAGAAGTATGTCAAATTACCATTCGTTCGGGACCAAATTGCTTGCCGAGAAACTAAACACACTACAAAGTTATCATCTCATCCCAATCTATTAGCTAGAGCACTTTTCCAAGTCAGCTTAAAAGAAAACACCTACCAAAAATCCATCTTTAACCGAAGGACAAGATCCTTATTTATATTTTAAGATTTGAAAACTTTTTGTAAGTCTCTGTATGGAAAGATTCCATAAATAATAATATATAAAAAAAAAAATTGAGAAAACCATAGATTCAAGAACGGACCACAGTTTGTACTCCATTGGATTCTGGTTTGGGCTACCAGCAGGAAGTTCGGTACATGTTTTCTTAGACATGTTTGAGTCGTTTTAGCCATGTGATCTAGAGCGGAGTCTTGTTGAAAAATCCACGGCTTGTTTACAAATATTTTCGTATTGAGAGGCTTCACAACCTTTTCCAAAACGTCGGATTGCTACACTTTTCCCGAAGTTTTGACTCCTTTTTCACAAAAATTAAGCTTGGTGACCCCATCATTGGCGACTCCCTCACAAAACCATCACATAAGCCGGATGGTGACCTCTCTGAACTCACTTTGATGGTTTTTGGTTTTCGCACAGTGCTTGGACGACCGGATTTCGAGCGGTCTTTTGTTTCATTCGTATTCTCAAATAACTTCACGGTACGATACACAAGGTTTACGTGATGTCCAGCATCCGAAAGATTTCAACTTTTTCGTAGCCGCATTTATGCAGGCCAATTACGACAACACGTTGTTCAAGCGAGCCCAATTCCATGATTGCAAACAACTGACGCCAAAAACTTTTGATGCAGTAATTTAGCATAAATGTCACTTATCAAATAGCCGTCAAGTTGAGTTGGGTGCGTTTAATGGTTCTCGAGAATGATTGTGTCAAATACGTGTACCAAAACAACTAGCATACCTTAGGTATATATAAATTTAATTTATTCTATTTACAAAAAAATAAAAAACCAACTACTACTGCTACTATTAATGTCTGAAGAGTATGGCGGCCTGTCGAGCAATTTTACATTTTGATCGTTTCTCCTCTGTTTTAGTGTGAATCTCACAAGTCCCATATTATTATAACAGAAAAGTCGAAAAATTCTCAAGCACATTTCGTTTTTCAGTTCAAATCAATTACAAATCAACACGTGCCGCAGTAGGCGGTCATTCCATTTGAAAACGCAGCATAAGTTCTTTTTGATTTGGGCTATTAAAGAGGAATCAGCTCGAATCAGAATATTTGAAAATCCTACGCGACGGTCAGAAGAGATCAACTAAACTTACAATGAGCAAGAACGATTGAGAAGAAGTGAAATACATGTTAACATCAATTAGCAGCCAGTTCAAACTTGAATATACTCACAATCTAAAGAACCCGAGTCTTAAATAAAAATTTATCACTTCCATTGCGATAGTCTTCCCATACTCGGCCGTCCATTTGCAAACAATTTCAAATCATTTATGGTGATTTTCAGTTTTTTTATTTCGCTATCGCTGCTTTTTTTCAGTTTCACTCTAATTCCTGCCACCAACCATCCACTTTTCACACAATTTATCAGAACTTATCAAATGTATCTTTGTATGTATGCACCGAAACCCACTGATATACCAACACCACCAGCAACAGTTCAAACAATCAACAGTCACGTACCATTTTGACGGTTTACTTTTGCCAAAAAGCGAACAAAAAGAACGTGAAATATTCAATTTTTGATACATTTTGCCGGTACATTTAAATTTATTTTTACAACCCTCAGAACGTGTCTCGCCACCCGGTTTCAAGCAGACGATAAAATAATAATCGATTTGACTTTGGTTGGAGTATTTCCATGAGTATGGGAGCCCACAACTCATCTGAGCCAGGGACTCGGTCTCCCCAAAAAATGGAGCACAGCACTTCCTGCCTGGAATCGATTTCTGTTTTTCTTTTTTGCTGCCTTTCAAAATTTATGCGAATTTGAATTTGATATGGTTAAACTGTTTGCCTAGGCAACGTCAGCCATGCAAATGGTCTGATAAGCGCAACGCAGCAGTCAAAGTAGAGGATGGGGGCGAGCTTTTGTCGCTTTTTAGTGTAAAATTAATTTGCTATAATTCATCAATAGAGCCGCCAAGCAAAGGCAAAGGATTATTTTGCATAAAAAATTGTGGCACTTGTCGATTTTGCATAGTCGGCGAGCCCTCTATCCCGCTACGAAGTGTGTGTGTGTGTGTGGGTGTGAGTGTGATGGAGTGGGGTTCTGTGTGTGTGTGTGTGTGTGTGTGTTACTGACGCACTTTGTGTAATTTATGGCTGCACATTTGTTTTATTGAGTTTAATGTGGGCACAGTTGTTGCTGCTGCTGCCTTTTTTTCAAAAAGGTGCAAAGGTTGGGACAGGCTGAAGGCGGCAGATTGAAGAATGGAAGTTGGCGGTCCATTGGAGCTTTGTTATGCCTGGAAAAAGACTTGATGGGCAAAATGTATTACATTTACTGGCAGGAATGGGTAGAAGAGACAAATCGTTTTTCTTGGTTTAACAACGAGAATTTTTAAGATATTCCAGAAAATAAACTAGTCTCGAGTTTTAGTTTTGTATTTAAGACAGATGATAAAGTAAAGTTAACGGAAAATGAGGACTATATAACTGAATTACATACCAACATGCCAAAATGCACTTGAACTACTTTTTCCACCGATCGTTTCTATGGCAGCTATATGCTATAGTCATCCGATTTGTATCAAACTTGGCAGAATTATGCAGAAGCATATTATACTAATAAATATTAAGTTTGGAAGCGATAAAATTGAAAACAAAAAAGTTTTTCTTACTAAGACTTTTTTTCAAGGCTATCTTTTCTATGGCAGCTATACCATATAGTTGTTCGATTTGCATTAAGCTTAGTGGAATTATGAAAACGGATAGAAAACTTATAAATACGAGGTTTGGCGACGTTTGCATTGAAAACAAAAAAGTTTTTCTCACTAGAACTACTTTTTGGACCAATCGTTCCAATGGCAGCTATATGCTATAGTCACCCGATTTGGATAAAACTTGGCAGAATTATGAGGTAGCATATAATATTGATCAGTAACAAGTTTGGTAGCGATAGCATTCAAAACAAAAAAGTTTTTCCTACTAAGACTTTTATTCAGACCTATATTTTGTATGGCAGCTATACTATATAGTTGGCCGATTTTCATAAGACTTGGTGGAATTATGTTAAAGCTTCGAAAACTTATAAATACGAGGTTTGGGGATGTTTGAGCTGAAGACAAAAAAGTTTTTCTCACTAAAACTACTTTTTCCACCGATGGTTCCTATGGCAGCTATATGCTATAGTCATTCGATCTGGCCGGTTCCGACAAATGTGCAGCGTATTTGTGTCTAAAGACTTTGTGTAAAGTTTCGTCAAGATAGCTTTAAGACTGACGAAGGAGATAGCATACTAACAAATGGACAGACGGAGAGACGGACATGGCTATAATAACTCAGCTGGTCATGCTGATCAAGAATATACATTAGAGTGGGTCAATTTTTTTCTCGACCAAGCAATTGTCAAAATCGTAGTCTACGACGAATTCTAAGAAGGTTTACCCAAGAAACCATGGTCTAAATCTGTGGTGTCCAAACTCACACAATCAAACACTGCGCTTGTGTGCTAAGCAGTGAAACACGAAGTAGACGTCACAACAAACAATTGCCACAAAAAATGCCTCGTGAAGTAAAACAAAAAGCCGAACACACGCATCGTAAGAGAGTGGGTCGCCGAGCGTGCTATTTATAGAATACACGTATTCTCTCTCTCTATACGTGTGTCGGCTGCGACGCCGCCAGAATTATAGGTTGCTATCCCATGGGATAGGCTTTTGGCAATTTGGACACCACTGGACGGTCTAAAATCAAAATCGAGCTTCCCGTTTTTAACGAAAAACTTTTCGTATTTCTTAACTATGCTTAAACTTTATTGAATCTTCTAAGAAACTTATTAAAAGTGATAATTTTTGGGCTTGTTTGTAAGCATTGAACGCGACATGTATTTTTCCGATTTGAGAAAATCCGCCCACGAGGAAAATGGCCGGAAAATTCTGCATGCACAAAACTATTTTTCATCCGATTGGCATGAAACTCGTTTTGTAAGTATAGAATGCCAAATAATTTGGAATTTCAGTTTCCAATGTTGGAAAATGTCTGTAAAATTCTGCATGAAAAACAACTATTTTTCATCTGATTGGCTTGAAATCAGTGATGATTTCATTTTCTGATGTTAGAAAAGAAAAGAAGAATTCTGCATTCAAAAAACAATTGTTCTCCCAGTTGACTTGAAACTCGGATTGAGAGAATAGAATGCCAAATAATTTGTTATTATAGTTCCCGATGTTGGAAAATCTGCCCCGAGAGTGTGAAAATACCCTGTCCCACCATTGCGGCGTGAATTCTCTAACTTTTCGGCCGAAATGACATTGCGAACTCGGTTCTGCATGTATATTCTTGCAGAACCGAGTTCGCAATGTGATTTCGGCCGAAATGTTAGTGATTTCACGCCGCAATGGTGGGCTAGGGTATTTTCACACTCTCGGGGCAGATTTTCCAACATCGGGAACTATAATAACAAATTATTTGGCATTCTATTCTCTCAATCCGAGTTTCAAGTCAACTGGGAGAACAATTGTTTTTTGAATGCAGAATTCTTCTTTTCTTTTCTAACATCAGAAAATGAAATCATCACTGATTTCAAGCCAATCAGATGAAAAATAGTTGTTTTTCATGCAGAATTTTACAGACATTTTCCAACATTGGAAACTGAAATTCCAAATTATTTGGCATTCTATACTTACAAAACGAGTTTCATGCCAATCGGATGAAAAATAGTTTTGTGCATGCAGAACTTTCCGGCCATTTTCCTCGTGGGCGGATTTTCTCAAATCGGAAAAATACATGTCGCGTTCAATGCTTACAAACAAGCCCAAAAATTATCACTTTTAACAAGTTTCTTAGAAGATTCAATAAAGTTTAAGCATAGTTAAGAAATACGAAAAGTTTTTCGTTAAAAACGGGAAGCTCGATTTTAATTTTAGACCGTCCAGTGGTGTCCAAATTGCCAAAAGCCTATCCTATGGGATAGCAACTTATAATTCTGGCGGCGTCGCAGCCGACACACGTATAGAGAGAGAGAATACGTGTATTCTATAAATAGCACGCTCGGCGGCCTGCTCTCTTACGATGCGTGTATTCGGCTTTTTGTTTTACTTCACGAGGCATTTTTTGTGGCATTTGTTTGTTGTGACGTCTACTTCGTGTTTCGCTGCTTAGCACACAAGCGCAGTGTTTGATTGTGTGAGTTTGGACACCACAGTTTTAGACCATGGTTTCTTGGGCAAACCTTCTTAGAATTCGTCGTAGACTACGATTTAGACAATTGCTTGGTCGAGAAAAAAATTGACCCACTCTAATGTATATTCTTGATCAGTATGACGAGCTGAGTTGATATAGCCATGTCCGTCTGTCCGTCTCTCCGTCTGTCCATTTGTTTGTATGCTATCTCCTCCGTCAGTCTTAAAGCTATCTTGACGAAACTTTACACAAAGTCTTTAGACACAAATACGCTGCACATTTGCCGGAACCGGCCGGATCGGATGACTATAGCATATAGCTGCCATTGGTGGAAAAAGTAGTTTTAGTGAGAAAAAATTTTTTGTCTTCAGCTCAAACGTCCTCAAACCTCGTATTTATAAGTTTTCTAAGCTTTAACATAATTCCACCAAGTTTTATGAAAATCGGCCAACTATATAGTATAGCTGCCATACAAAATTTAGGTCTGAATAAAAGTCTTAGTAGGAAAAACTTTTTTGTTTTGAATGCTATCGCTACCAAACTTGTTACAGATCAATATTATATGCTACCTCATAATTCTGCCAAGTTTTATCCAAATCGGGTGACTATAGCATATAGCTGCCATAGGAACGATTGGTCCAAAAAGAAGTTCTAGTGAGAAAAACTTCGTAACGTCGTATTTATAAGTTTTCTATGCGTTTTCATAATTCCACTAAGCTTAATGCAAATCGGACAACTATATGGCATAGCTGCTAAAGAAAAGATAGGCTGGAAAAAAAGTCTTAGTAAGAAAAACTTTTTTGTTTTCAATTTTATCGCTTCCAAACTTAATATTTATTAGTATAATATGCTTCTACATAATTCTGCTAAGTTTGATACAAATCGGATGACTATAGCATATAGCTGCCATAGGAACGATCGATCGAAAAAGTAGTAGAGCATTTTGGCATGTTGTTATGTAAGTCAGTTATATAGTCCTCATTTTCCGTTAACTTTACTTTATCATCTGCCTTAAATACAAAACTAAAACTCTCGACTAGTTTATTTTCTGGAATATCTTAAAAATTTCTCGTTGTTAAACCAAGAAAAACGATTTGTCTCTTCTACCCATTCCTGCAAGTAAATGTAATACATTTTGCCCATCAAGTCTTTTTCCAGGCATAACAAAGCTCCAATGGACCGCCAACTTCCATTCTTCAATCTGCCGCCTTCAGCCTGTCCCAACCTTTGCACCTTTTTGAAAAAAAGGCAGCAGCAGCAACAACTGTGCCCACATTAAACTCAATAAAACAAATGTGCAGCCATAAATTACACAAAGTGCGTCAGTAACACACACACACACACACACACACAGAACCCCACTCCATCACACTCACACCCACACACACACACACACTTCGTAGCGGGATAGAGGGCTCGCCGACTATGCAAAATCGACAAGTGCCACAATTTTTTATGCAAAATAATCCTTTGCCTCTTTGCTTGGCGGCTCTATTGATGAATTATAGCAAATTAATTTTACACTAAAAAGCGACAAAAGCTCGCCCCCATCCTTTACTTTGACTGCTGCGTTGCGCTTATCAGACCATTTGCATGGCTGACGTTGCCTAGGCAAACAGTTTAACCATATCAAATTCAAATTCGCATAAATTTTGGAAGGCAGCAAAAAAGAAAAACAGAAATCGATTCCAGGCAGGAAGTGCTGTGCTCCATTTTTTGGGGAGACCACCGAGTCCCTGGCTCAGATGAGTTGTGGGCTCCCATACTCATGGAAATACTCCAACCAAAGTCAAATCGATTATTATTTTATCGTCTGCTTGAAACCGGGTGGCGAGACACGTTCTGAGGGTTGTAAAAATAAATTTAAATGTACCGGCAAAATGTATCAAAAATTGAATATTTCACGTTCTTTTTGTTCGCTTTTTGGCAAAAGTAAACCGTCAAAATGGTACGTGACTGTTGATTGTTTGAACTGTTGCTGGTGGTGTTGGTATATCAGTGGGTTTCGGTGCATACATACAAAGATACATTTGATAAGTTCTGATAAATTGTGTGAAAAGTGGATGGTTGGTGGCAGGAATTAGAGTGAAACTGAAAAAAAGCAGCGATAGCGAAATAAAAAAACTGAAAATCACCATAAATGATTTGAAATTATTTGCAAATGGACGGCTGAGTATGGGAAGACTAACGCAATGGAAGTGATAAATTTTTATTTAAGACTAGCTGTATACCCGGTGTATATTCAAGTTTGAACTGGCTGCTAATCGATATTAACATGTATTTCTCTTTTTCTCAATCGTTCTTGCTCATTGTAAGTTTTGTTGATCTCTTCTGACCTTCGCGTAGGATTTTCAAACTTTCTGATTCGAGCTGATTCCTTTTCAATAGCACAAATCAAAAAGAACCTATGCTGAGCTTTCAAATGGTATGACCGCCTACTGCACCACGTGTTGATTTGTAATTGATTTGAACTGAAAAACGAAATGTGCTTGAAAATATTTCGACTTTTCTGTTATAATAATATGGGACTTGTAAGCTTCACTCAAATATTTATAAAACTGTCGATAAATAAGGCTTTTCCACGGCTTTCCAACATTTTTAGTAGGATGCAATTGGGATATACCTGCAGGACAACGCCCCCATTCAGTTGTAAAACAGTGAATAAGCGATCAAAATGTAAAATTGCTGTGAAACTCATCGGAGAAATAGTTATTCTCTCCCAGATCGTAGTGCAGCTGCCTATAAATCAATCGCTCTGAGCTTCTCCGGGATTCTTCAACAAATTTCCTCCTATATGCTGCATCCATTTTTTTGCCCAAGTTTCCCATGTCGCGTTTTATTCAAAATTTAGTCGAACTCCTTTATCCGCGACTCTCTGAAATATTGCAGACGTTCCTTAAATAGATATTCTGCCAAGATCGTAGGTTTCCTTCTTTCTTCCATGGTTATGGCTTTTTGTTTGTAATCGAAGTGCAGATTAGCTGCAGCCGGTCTCCAGATATAAAATTCTGTTCAGTGAGTATTGTGGTAAACGAACAATTTTTCTTAAGAAAGTACTTTTTCACTTTCCACTTCCTCGTAACGTCGTATCCTTCATACTTGTGCACCATAACACCTTATTGCCCTCACTGCGGCATTAAACAGCTTGTACTTTGTGCTGGTAGGAACCCCTTTTTTGCCTAGTATCGTTTTCCAAGTACTATTTATTGCTACTTTTGCATCTTTTAGTTTTTCTCCCAGATGAAAGTTGAATAGGGCATTGTGATGGATCTAGACTCCTAGGTATTTCAATGATTTCACCACCTCCAAATCAAATATATTTTTTAAAAATTAGCAATTTTGAAATTTGGCAATTAACTCCACTCCTTGCAGTACTCCTTGATATTGTCTTGCATGGCCTTGCGTGTTTTGTCGAAGACCACGGTCAGTACTTCATCTGCGTATGATAAGGTTTTTATTTCCAGGCCGTTTATTGTGAGTCCTTTCGGAAAGAATTCCACTGTATCATTTAGGAATTTGGAAGAGAGAACAGGGCACAGCAAGCATCCATGCTTAACTCCAGACTCCGTAGGAAATCATTCGGATTTGCTTTATTGCTTTCATGCATATTTTGCAAAGTTTGTATAGAAATTAGTATTATCGAGAATATTTGGAGACTGTGAATAATTTTGGTTGAAGTTCTTGAAAAATATTATAATTCTTTGCCAAATCTAATGTATAAAGTTATATTGAACAAAGTAGGCTGTACCAAATACTAAAATATACCTTAACATTAAATTTATAAGTAAAAAGGAACAACAACTGTAAATTATTACTTTATATAATTAATCCGAATTCTCTTATGTTGCATCAACTAGTTATTATGCTATATAAATAAAAATATTTGATTGATATCGACAAGTTGATAGAATTTTACTTTTTGGGATGTGTTGAACCTATTCAGATGAGCGGGAGATGTGAGGGTGTGGTTAAATTTGAATTTTTTTCACTATTTGAAATTATCGATGTTCGATAAATTCTCTTTAGGCGCTATCTCCAGTTAAGGCGCTATCATTTGCCACCTTGTCGTGCCGCCATGCTATTCACTTCACTTTTGCTGTATCCGAATACCCGTACTGACGCATAAAGTTTGACTGATCAGAAATATCGTCATTATCAGTGACTAAAACCATAAGTGATGGTCATTAGTCATCCGGAATCTAGTCAACATCATCTAGTGCCAGCAACCAATTATGGTTTTTGTCGCCCGACTTAACTTCAACTTCAGGTATGGGAAAATGGACAAATAGTTTTCATGTGGTTATAACTCCGTGTTATATACAGTGCCCTCGTTAGTGCTCCGGCACTTAATCCGGCTGTGCGTTGAATATTAAGTAGGATTAGCATACGCACCGTACAAATTTAATTGACGAGCAACCAGAGAGTTCCTCAATCAAGGTCTTCTGCCGGTGTTCACACTCGGTAGTACCATCTCCATTGGATTTTCTCAGTTTCGACTTGGCCCTAGCTGAATAGTTGGATAGGTGCAGACGCACGCTTGCACGTGGCGTGTTACTCAGCGGTCACACCTAGGTTGCGCTGATCCAGTGGTTATCTGTGGTCCTTGCTGCTCCTGTATTTGGTAGCCAAGCTGCCCAAAGAGTGCTCACCATCAAAGGACAGCCACCGCCGTGTATACGAGACACTTTGGGTCAGGGCTGACCACGTGTCGCAAGTTCAGTATCCGGATTCTACCTTAGGGATAGGTAGAGGATCACCATATCACCGTATCGAGAATCGCTTGTTGATTTTTGTGCATTTCGATATCTCTGCTAGGTCAAACATATTGCTGCTTGTGAGAGTTTTTATATTGCACACTTTTCCCCACGACAGCTTCATCGATCAACAGGCCTGCTGACACCGATGGATACTGCTATAAGTACGGCACAGCCAACAAAAGTAAGATTAAAGTAAACTCGCAAAAGCAGTTCTGATATCCATGGCCAATTGTAAAATGTAAAATTGGCTCAAACAGCATCTTCAAAGGAGGGCCAAAGCCAAGCTTCTCTCAATCTCTTGGCGTGTGTGGTTATAAATTTTCGCACAAGAGAAAGGGACCCCTGCAGTTCAACCGAATCCGAACGGCAATAGTTAGAGAATTTTTGCTTTTTCATGGCTAGTTACTTCACAGCTGGCGCCAGTAGCTGGTGAAGGTGAACGGGTGTGTGAAAGCTTTTTTCTAAAGAAAGAAACAACTTTTTCTATTAGATGGTCCGAGGCGGGATCGAACCCACAACCTCCTGCACCAGCAGCCACACATACTACTGGTGCGCCACACCCGGCGACCAATGCACATTGGTCGGAAAAGCCCATTTTTTGCCAAAAAGTCAAAAAATAAAAATATTTTTTCTTATATCGTCTCTAGTATTTTTGAATTCTAAATACCTTAGCCAGTATTAAAAAACCTTAAAATATTTATGTTGTGCCATCCCTGCGGCTGTTTCAGGGCTGTGAAGTCAGCTGTTACATAAAAGCTTATCACGCGGTGTGTTTGCTAAAAAAAATTGTTTGTGTTTAAAGCAGTGGCATTTAAACAATTCGTAACGTAAAACTTTTGTAAACCATGGAAATCATAGATCAAGGTATTTGGAAAAAGATTGTAAAGATAGATGTATGTGTGCTTTTGTTTTGTAATTGTTTTTATTGTTGTTGTTGTGGTGTCTTTTTAGTACGACCTAACCTAAAAGTGATTGTGTTTTGTGGAGCAGAGCTAGTGAAAAAAGTCGAATCAACTGCAGTTGTAAATGTCAGATTAATCTTCAACATGTGCACAATGAGGTGGTTTTAACAGTTTTTGCGCATATTTGCGCCATTTCAAAATAAATTGAATCATTGCAGACGAAGTCGTTTTTTGCCGGAGAGAAATGCTTGACGTTTGGAAGAAAAAGAAGCAGAACAGTGGTGCGCTGTTGCAAAGGACTTCAAAAATGTAATTAAAAAAGATGTGGTGCAGACTCAGAAGGCCAACTGTAAAAATAAACTTGATCGGCCTCGTTTGAAATACGAGGATGGAAAATCGAGCCTTAAGAGAAAAATTGTGACCGATTTATCGAAAGAGAACGAGGCCCACATTCTTCTACACGCAGCATCAGTTTCTGCAAAAAAGGCTAAGGATAAGGACTTGTCGTTTGTTTTGCAGCAAACATTAAAAACGCCAGATAAATCTGAGCTAAAGGACACTCTGGGAGTCAAAAAACCGGTTCCTTTAACAGAAGATGAAGCCTTAGCCTTTTTGCTGGACAATTCTTTTACCAAAAGTCAGTATAACTGCGTTCGAGCAATGTGCATTCAGAAGAAATGCGACATATACCCGAGCTATGAAAAAATTCTACAGGCCAAATAACAATGCAGACCACAAGAAATTCTGTTAAAAGAATCCGTAGCTGAGGTATCACTTAAAAATGTGTTAAACCATACCGCCTCCCGGATCATTATGTTACAAGAACCTGTCTTGAGAAATTTGCCTCATATTTCTCAGGTCAAACTTTCTGCGAGCTATGGATTTGATGGTTCGACGGGTCAAAGCCTTTACAAGCAGCAATACAATGAAAATGAGCCTGAAAGCCAAGACCAATCGCTATTTGTCACTACCCTTATACCACTACTGTTGACAGACAATTATGGAAGGATCATTTGGAAGAATCGGAGTCCACAGTCAGTGAGGTTTTGCAGGCCGGTGAAAATCGAATTTTTAGAAGAAACCAAAGACAGCATTTTAAATCCAAAATTCAATTTGGACCAGCAAATAAGCAATATAAGACCGTTTGAATTCGAAAATTTAAATGTTATTTTTGATTTGCACATGACCCTAATAGATGGCAAGGTATTAAACATTCTAACAGGAACAACCTCGTCTCAATGTTGCCCAATTTGCGGTGCAAGTCCAAAAGCATTTTTAACAACCAC
Organism: Lordiphosa magnipectinata; assembly: GCA_037044535.1. Classification (NCBI taxonomy): domain Eukaryota; kingdom Metazoa; phylum Arthropoda; class Insecta; order Diptera; family Drosophilidae; genus Lordiphosa; species Lordiphosa magnipectinata. The sequence continues at coordinate 21,657 of JBAMBO010002424.1, forward strand.
CAATATCAGTTCGGTAGTATTTGCAGCAAAGCCAAGCGCACTTCAATTTGGAGTTAGTCCCCTGCATGCCTGGAAACGGCTTATGGAATTTGTTTTAAGTGTATCGTACAGAGCAACACTAAATAAGTGGCGAATTACCAGCGAGGACGATAAAGCCAAAATGTTGAGGCGCAAAAAGGACATTCAAGCCAAACTGTGGGAAGAGTTTGGCGTACATATAGACAAGCCCAAACAAAATGGCTGTGGTAGCTCAAATGATGGAAATACCGCAAGAAGACTATTTTCTAATGTTAAGTTGTTTAGTTCTCTTTAATACTCTTTGGAGGTTGGCGGATTTGTATGGCAGGTAGGTGAACCTGTGGTCCAATCGAGACATAATTTTATTCGAAATTTACATTTGTCCTCTCAAAAATATGTGCCAAATTGCAATGTCGTAGCTTAAATTTTGGACTTTTTGGCAAAAAAATGGAGATTCCGACCACTGTGCAATGGTCAATTAGAATAGGCTTAAATACTCTGGTTTTCAGTACACGATTACTTGTATAATCTTCAGCAGATTTAGCGATTTCAGAATGCACCCGTTTAGGTTCACAAAAAGCCTACTGCTTCTTCCTAACCAATTTAATACTCTAATGGAAGTTGAATCAAGTATTTTTGATAAAAATATGTTTAAATTAAAAGAGATTTTACAATAATTATGAAATAAATAATGTTTAAATGCAAGTGTACTCGCGTATTGATTTGGGCAGAGCCATATAATCTCACAAGGCTCTACAAGGTAGGGCGGGTATAGAGCAGGACAACACCATCATAGTTCTCCACTTAATCGTAACATTTCTAGGATAGATTTCGTTCCATTCCTTACCAAGAACCCCCCAATTCCCCTTCCTTAGACAGAGCGTGCTCTCGACATTCCGCGTGTCCATTACAGAGTCTATATACATTAGCTAAGAATTTGGCACCCAAAAAATATTTCAGTACTTTTTATTCGCAAGACAATTCCTAGTTCATAGCTTAAACAGATTTTGAGATTTGGCTCTGAGATCTTAGTTTTTAAACAGTTTATTTGACGAACAAACTTAACACACAAACTAATTTAATGTCTAACTTCTCAAACTTCTTTTATTAATAATTAACCCACGCAATTTTGCAATCTATTCACTTAATTTTGTAGGCATCAAAGCGAAAACGAACTAACGCGGCCTTTCATCATGTTGAACATTAACCTCGCTTTCATCTTACGTCTCTAAAATAATAATAATGCACTAGCTGTTCACATTAAATTTAATAATGCCAATTAAATGAAATATGTTTTTCTAAGCAGTTTCCTGTTGCCTTTCTATTTCCCTCTAACAAGCAAACAAATTAAATCCTTGGCCCCTAAATCCCCAAACCCAATTTTGGTATGGCTCAAGAACTAATTAAGCATTCAAAAACGTTTTGGCATAAAGTTTAAATTGTCTGTGGGCGTGGCAAGGAATCCAATAATAAAGACGACGTCGACGCTCATAAATTATGGCAAATTATTAAGCAAGAGTCACAGAAAAGTTTTTTGTTTTTTTTTTGTTTTTGTTTTTGGCAACGCACGCGCCAAAAACAAAGTGAACTAAACATCTTTGAGGGTGATTTATTTTTATTATTATTGGCGGTGAATTTTAAATCAAAAAGCGCGCGCACAAATGTTGTGCAGAAAAGTATGCTATACATTTGGTAAGCTGCGAGTATGGCTGGGGGTGGGGGTTGGGGCAGCAGCAGCAGCAGCAGCAGCTGCTTTTGTCATTATTAATAACTGTTAATTATTCACCATTATAACTATGCCGGGCAGAGAGCGAGCACGTTCGAAGAAAGCTTTTGGGTAGATGGCAACGACTTTGTTTGCCTTGTCGTCGTCTGCGCTGACACTCTTCTCTCCTACCATATTGTTTGGCATCATACTTTATGCGCTCCTTAGTTAACGCCAGTCGCTGACCCTCCCTCTCCCCCTCTGTTTCTCTCGTTCTCTCTTGCTTTTTGCAATATTTACATATTATTAAAAACTTTTACCAAGCTCAGACAGGGACAGCGTAAAAAAAAAGAAAAAACCGAAGTAAAGACCAAAAAGGAAACTTTTCTATTTTGCCTGGACTAAAGTTATTGAAAATTCATGAATAATTGACATTTATTGCAGTTGGCACAAATGATGGCCGATAATGGACAAATGAGAAGACTGCCGTAGATTTTCACTGTCTGTCGGTGTGTGTGTTAATGTGTGTGTGTGTGTATGAAGAGACATAAATATTAAAGTAGCTTACATACTTAATTGTAAATTATGAATTCAATTAGTTATGCTCGACTGACCACAGTTGTCGTTTGCCTTACAGGCCAAACAGAAGGAGATCAATACAGAGAAAAGGGAGTTATATATATTAAATCATACTTGGATTTTGCTTTATAATTTGTGTCAGCTGCAAGTTGTAAGCCCAGGCAAGCCTGCAAATTAGGGGTTTGCCTATTCATGTGGTAAATTTAACAAAAAGCTATTTTAGCTGTTTGATAAAAAACTATTATTTATTATATTATCATGGTCTAGATTTTTTTTGTGTTTACAAACTTTAATTACTGTTATCAATGAAAGCTTTGGTTCATTGTTGGATTTGTTCTTAATGTAAGGCTTAAACAATGAGTTCAGTACCAAAAAAGGGCATAGTGGCACAATTAACTGAATTATGTTGGCTCATTATCTATATCTTAAGTATTTCAAAGTATTTCTCAAAAAACCCCAGATAGGCTTTCTCCTAATACAAGTGACAAACATACTACTGAGACTTTAACGACTTCCAATTGCGGCTAATGTCAACAGTTCCTACACTTTCTGTCTTCTAAAGGGTGATTTTTAAGATATTTGTTATTTCAGTGTACATTTTTTGAAACCTCGCGCATGATTCGTAACATGTGGCAACGCCAAAAATGCCATAGAATAGACTAAGAAACAAACAACAATTGCAAATCATTGAATATTATTATCAAAATTCATCCTCTGTGAGAAATGTGACTTATTTAAAAATTGTCTTCAGCGACGAAGCTCATTTTTGGCTCAATGGTTACATCAACAAACAGAATTGGCCGAATTTGGTCTGAAGAGCAGACAGAGGCAGTTCAGAAGCTGCCAATACACCCTGAAAAATGCACTGTTTGGTGCGGTTTGTGGTCCGGCGGCATCATTGGACCGTACGTTTTCAAAAATAATTAAAGTCGCTACGTTACAGTCAACGTAGCAAAGTATCGTGCGTTGATTACCTACTATTTTTTCCCAAAATGTAAGAATTGGACTAGGTTGACATGTGGTTTCAACAAGACGGTGCCACATGCCACACGGCACGGGAAAACATGCAACAATTTAGAGGCGAGTTTGGTGAGCAATTAATCTCACGATTTGGACCTGTCAAGATCATGTACACACCTGATCATATTAATAGGTACACACATCAACTCTGACTTTAAGGTAACAGAAAACAGTTTTATTCATTGTTTCAAACTTAAAAATTGTTCTCATTGGTTCTTAAACTATTTGTTTTTAATAAAATAAACTTAATTGTAACATAGAATAATAATATAACATAAAAGAGATCATTTTGTGTTTCAGATACGTTTTCAGTGTGATCATAATAATAGGTACACTTCATGTGTTGGTAAGAAAAAAAATTGTAATTTCCATTTTGTGTTCTTTTTTTAGGTAAATTAGTATTTCCTAACTTAGTATCCAGTGTATCCACCTCTATTTTTGGCCACTACTGCTATTCTTTTTGGCATACTTTTAATAAGAGCCTGGCAGGTCTCTACTGGTGTCTCATACCACAGTTTTTGGACACCTTCCCATAATTTTTGTTTATTTGAAAATGAATGGTTTGCCAATTTCTTTTTTAAGTCTCCCCACAAGTTTTCAATGGGGTTAAGGTCGGGGGATTGGCTTGGCCACTTCAGAACGTCAACTTTTTGGTCCTCGAAAAATTTAGATAACAGCCTTGATGTGTGTTTAGGATCATTATCTTGCTGAAATACCCAACGTAATGGCATATTTTCCTCAGCATACGGTACCATAACTGTTTGCAATATGGATTTGTACTCTTCAGCATTCATTTTGTTCGTAGTCTGATATATTGGACCTACGCCGTACCAGGAGAAGCAACCCCATACCATTATATTGCCACCTCCATGTTTGACTGTTTTTTTTGTAAACCGTGGATGGAATTCCTTTCCATTAGGGCGTCGAACATTCCTTTTACAGTCATTCCCAAACAAATTAATCTTGGTTTCATCGCTCCATAATATGTTTCTCCATTTTTTCTCCCCGGTGCATCCTACCCAGTCTTTGTGGTCCCTTGCAAAAATTTGCCTCATGGTGATATTTTTTTGCGCATAAGTGGGACTTTTCTGGCAATTCTTCCTGGTAGGCTGGCATCTTGTAGTCGTCTTCGGATAGTTGGAGCACTAACTGAATTCCCAATTTCGGCTGCAATAGCCTTCGATGACTTAAATGGGTCCTTTTTGCTCAAAGTTACTATGTAGTGGTCAAGGGTTTCTGTTGTTTTTTGTGGCCTTCCACGGGTGTCCTGTCTTGGTTTTCTTTCTAATGCATTTTTAACAAAATTATGAGACCTGTTCATTAATTTGGCGATGGCTCGTAAAGATTTGCCTTCTTTTCTCAGACTAAGAACCAATCGAGGTTCTTCTTTAGTACAATGAGAATTTCGACACATTTTTTCTAAAAAAAATAATTATTTAATTCTCTGTATTGACAGGAGCTATACTTAATTTACCTTTAGTTACCAAAAGATCACTGATTACAAAATTATTCACTTGATACTTGTGAGAAACGGAGACTGTACCTATTATTATGATCAGGCGAAATGTGTGGTGGACTCGCAATTTATAGAAAAGCTTTGATATACGGGGCAGCCCCTCTTTCAACTCTTTGTCACAGTGTGGCCAGACATTGACAACAACAAAAAACCAAAAATTAAAAATTTGTCAACACTAAAAGTACGAAAAAACCATCTATAATTAAAAAATTCCGGTGTGTACCTATTAATATGATCAGGTGTGTAAATTGACCCCACTAGACTATTTTTTGGGGGCCTACATGAAGTTTCTCGTTTACAGGCACACACCGGCCATAATTGCAGCCCTGGAAGACAGCATTACAGCTGCCATGGGTGAAATTCCGGCCGAAATGCTGGTGAAAGTATGCCTAGGGATGGACCAAAACAGGAACTGATCCAAATATTGAAATCAATTCCGTCTTGAGTTTTTAGTAATTTTAAGTTAGTTTTTATCTTACTAATATTATAAATGTGAACGTTTGTATGTTTGCCTGATTGTTACTCAATCACGCACAATCATTAATCAATTCGGATGAAATATGGCACTCAGATAGTTGGTCCTGGTCCTAAATGGTCCAAAAAACAGCGAAATTTGCAAAATTATTATAAGAGTTTTTATGAAATCGATTTCAACCGCAAATGGCTGAAAGTATTCGGATGAAACTTGGCACACAGATAGAAATCGCAAAATTTACAAAATTCTCGTTTAAATTTAGATTAATAAAGAAGACGGGTAAAAAAGGGGTGCAGATCAAACGGGTAGACCGAACTGTCCAAAAAATTGCGAAATTTACAAAATTGTATAATGCGTTCAGATTACACTAGGCAACAAGTTCCAGTATATTGAAGGGATGGTGGTGATTCTAGATGATTTTCGTATGCTGAAGACGAATCTATTTTCAGAAATGGTCCATCGCGTCGAGATTTGTGGTAATATGAGCTTAAAGTTGCAAAAAGTGCCTCTTTTGACTCTTTTCAGACGCGTTTTGTGGGAAACCTATACTTTTGTTTTGACTTTTTTTTATATTATCGTCGATTACTATTTCGTAACTTTAAAATAAACTATTCCATAGAAATGTATGATTATTTTTAGTGAAGGTATTCCATTTTGAATACATATAATACATACCCAAATTGCCTACAAAAACAGTCCAAAAGGCTAGCATTTTTATAGAATTTCAATTAAATTTTTCAACAACACCCATTGCATACTTTGGGGCAGCAATCGATTTTTAGTGAAAACGAATACAATTACTAAAAATGGTATATCTTCATTGAAAAAAATCGTAGAAATGTTTAGGATAGTTTATTTCAAAGTTAAGGAGTAGTTCTTTCTGATAATATCAAAGAAAGTCAAAACAGAAGTATAGGTTGCTCAGAAAACGCGTCTTAAATGATTGAAAATAGGCTCTTTTTGCAACTTTAAGCTCAAATTTCTAAAAATCTCGACGTGATGGACCATATCTGAAAACAGATTCGTGTTCAGAGTACGAAAATCATCGAGAATCACCACCAACCTTTCAATATACTGAAAAAAGTCTAATTTTATTGCCTTGTGTTATTATAAAGATTTGATAGATAGCAATAGTAAACCTGATTGTAGACTGAACGGCACAAAAGATCGCTAAATTTACAAAATTTACTAAATTTTATGAGTTTCGGGTATCATGAAGATTTGATAGATCGCAATTGTCGACCCGTAAATGGTTAGATCGAACAGTCCACAAATACGATTAAATTGACGGGTGAAAATTGCAAAATTTTATAATTAGTTCAGATTATGATGAAAATTTAATAATTGGCAATTGAAGACGGGCAAAGAGAAGGTGTCGGTCAATCCGTTTAAAAGAAATCACGAAATTTGCAAAAATTCTTACATGAGTTTAGATTGTCATGAAGATGGGTAAATATACCGTTAAATATGAAGTGTAGATCATATGGAATGTGAAGAACTTTTTAATGAGAGATAATAGCGAAGATTTGATGGTTTGTCAATTGAAGACGGGCAAATAGGAGGTGTTGGTGAATCGGTTTAGAAATATTAGAAATTTGCAAAAATTCTTATTTGAGTTTTGATTGACATGAAGACGGCTAAATGGGAGGTGTTAATCAAACGGATAAAAAAATCGAGAAATTTGCACAATTTTATAATGAATCATATCATGAAGATGGGTAAATAGATGAATGGTAAAGATCAAAAGGACCAAAAATCGTAGATGGTAGATGAAGATTTGGTAGATGGCCTTTGTCAAGTAAGTTTTGTGTTTAAAACTCTAAAGGGGGCGTAGCAATGCACGCCGGGTAGCTGCTAGTTCTACATAATAATCGAAGCTCCGATTCGCGGATTCATACAGAAATGTACCAATGGTTAATGTTCAGAAATTTTTGTTGCGAAGTTTTTGGTTCGAACCTTGGTTCGATGGCACTGATAAGGCAGTTACCGCAATCAATATCAATAACTTTAAAATGTTTGATTCAGTTGGCTCTCTATTAGTGCCATCGAAGGCTCTAATGATTTTTGTAATGTTCCTAATAGTGAAAATACTTTGGTAAGTGTCAAAATCGCGTAGATAACTTTCGTCATCTTCTGAACGTGGAATCAAGGATCTAAATTACAAAGCCTATTATGGAGTGCGTTTTTTTTTGCTTATTTTAATCATCTTTTAAGAATGTTTATGTTTTCGAGTCTTCGTCGCACAATATTGAACAAATAATCACAAATTGGCTAGATATCAGAAAGTCTTTAATTTTATGGTACCAAACAGAGAACTGAATAGGTTTGACCATTTATAGCGTTATAAAGCATATATAAAGCAAACTTCAAGGCATTGGGTTTAAAGGACACTGTTTTAGCATTATTTAGTATTTGGTATGCCCACACTTGTCCTTAATTATTTCAAACACACGGTTTGGTAAGGACTCATAATATTTTTATCCTCTGTACCAAAGGTACACAGAGTATATTAAGTTTGTGCAAAAGTATGTAACAGGGAGAAGGAATCATTTCCGACCCTATAAAGTATATATATTCTTGATCAGCATCAACAGCCGAGTCGATATAAGTTTGTGTAAGTCATGTCCGTCTGGCCGTCTGTCTGTCTGTCCGTCCGTCCGTCTGTCCGTCCGTCCGTATGAACGAAGAGATCTCAGAGATGGTAAGAGATAGAGGTTTGACATGTATGGGACATATATTTCTTATACTTGCAGGCAGATTAAGATTATTTTCAATTTTTGCCACGCCCCCTCGCGCCCCCGCAATTTGGAAAAAACGTCATATCTCCTACAGTTTTGATGATAGATGGTTCGTACTTTCTAGAGATATCTAGTACTCAAAATTATTTATCGATTTGCTGAAGGAATGATAAAGATCGGATGAACGATACTCAAGTTATGAGCAAAAAACGGTCAGTTAACACCCCCCACCCACCCCACCAATAACCTAAGCATTGCGTTCAGCAGAAGCAATCTTAGTGAGAGAGAGAGAGACTTAGAGAGCGCACTGCGTTGTGCGTTGTGTGTTAACTGGCCGTTTGACTCGTGACCAACTTCAAGCTGCGACATTAAGGGTGCAGAGTATGTTATAGTCGGGCTTGACCGACTTTCTTTCTTGTTTAATTTCATTTAGTGAAATTGTTGACCAGACTTTTTTAATTGCTTCAACTAGGGTCCCAGAGTCACTAAATTGTCTTCCTCCTTCGTATACTCTCCTGGACAAAAGTCACCAAATGTTCTCGATAATGTTAATGTCAGGGGAGTAAGGCGGCCACTTGAGCAATTTGACGTTTTGGTCTTTAATCCACTGTTTTACAATCCGAGCGGTATGGATGGGAGCGTTGTCATGTTGGTACGTCCATGGAATATGACCATAAATCTCCGAAAAGTGGGGGAAAGCCTTTTGCAGCACAGTCTTGTACATATTTGCGTTCATCTTCGAGGTGACAAACTGGAGCTCGCATGTTCCATAAAACGATATGGCTCCCCACACTATTACTCCACCTGTACAAGAGTGATGACGACTTAAAAAACATTCTTCCTTTCGCATATCGTGGAAATAGTAATTATAGCCATCCGGTCCATCGAGATTGAACTTCTTTTCGTCGGAGAAGACCACCGTCTTCCACTCCTTGTTCCACGTCATGTGTTCTCGGGCAAATCGTTGTCGTACTTCCTTACGAGCATCATTGAGAGCTGTTTTTTATACTCTGTACCGAAGGTACATAGAGTAGATTTAGTTTGTGCAAAAGTATGTAACAGGCAGAAGGAATCGTTTCCGACCCTATAAAGTATATATAATATTATATATTCTTGATCAGCATCAACAGCCGATTCGATATAGCCATGTCCGTCTGTCTGTCTGTCCGTCCGTATGAACGAAGAGATCTCAGAGATGGTAAGAGATAGAGGTTTGACATGTATGGCGCATATATATCTTATACTTGCAGGCAGATCAAGTTTATTTTCAATTTTTGCCACGCCCCCTTCCGCCCCCGCAATTTGGAAAAAACTTCATATCTCCTACAGTTTTGAAGATAGATCGTTCGTTCCTTCTAAAGATTCCTTGTAAACAAAATTATTTATCGATTTGCTGAAGGAATGATAAAGATCGGATGAACGATACTCAAGTTATGAGCAAAAAAGGGCCAGTAAACACCCCGCACCCCCCCACCAATAACCACAGCAACATACCCCAACCGTTCAACACAGGCAATCTTAGTGCGAGAGAGAAAGAGAGAGAGAGAGAAACTTAGAGAGCGCACCGCGTTGTGCGCGGGGTGTTAACTGGCCGTTTGACTCCTGAGCAAATGCGAGTGTAAGGGCACAGAGTATGTTATAGTCGGGCTTGACCGACTTTCTTTCTTGTTTT